>JAZGTI010009893.1:0-12082 GCA_036877585.1 Botia kubotai
TGGGTCTGTAGTTTCATCTCACTGCTGTGAAGCCCACTAATAACACAGACGATAGAACTGCTTGTGGGTCTGTAGTTTCATCTCACTGCTGTGAATAAATGAGACCTGAGAAGACACCAGCTCACCTCTCTGTCCAGCACACGGTCTCGTCACCTCACTCAATGAAAGTCACTTTCACAGGAGTGAAGTTATTGTGAAGTTCACAACAAGTCATTTATAGAGATCAGAGAGGTGGCGCTCCGTTCCACAGGTTTTATTTAGTTTCAGCTGTGTCTTAAAAAAGATGCCGCAGGAAATGAAAGGCAAGCCAGGAAGTCTCTAAACGGGTGTTAACTTCCCCTCACTCTCTGAAACTAGTGATTGCACTATTAACTAATTTGTGCTGCCTTTCCAAAAATACAGTTAAAGAATGAACTGGGTGTGTTCACAGGCGATGATTACTACAGGCTATTAAGTGGGCTCTGGGTGAGTGTTATGGTTTGGGTGTATGAATGCTGAGGTGTTGTTAGATACCTGTAAAGGAGTTTTGGGTGGAGTGCTGCTTGCTGTTACTGTAGCCTGACTTACAGTATAGAACTGTATGTGTGCAACATCACGTCTCTTCTGATAAAGTAACAACATTCAAAGCTGCATTCATTTCCCTGGCACAAACAGTGCAGACCAGTTACAAGCTTTTGTCTGTTTAAACCCCAAACCCAGAAGTATTCGTAATAAAGATTGTTCTGCTGGCGTAGGCAAACACAACAAAGTTGTTGATTTCTCCTGATAACACTAATCCCTCTGTGAAAATCTGCTCTGACAACATTTGCTACCACCCTTCCTGAAAACACAGTTTAGGAATCAATTCCATAAAGCAAATGAAATCGTTATTTTCTAGTAGGCTGACAAACAGAAGTGATTTCTTAGGAAAGCGCGGGGCAGACTGCAGCCGGCGGTCTGAGACATCAGCAGGATACACACAATTGATCACGCATTAAACCGGCCGTTCAGACGGCGATGCCACCCTCCGTCATTCATTACTCATGTTAAAGGATGAGTTCCAACTGCTCACAGTCGCTCAAACACACACACACACACACACCTGAGCAGCAGCTTAAAAGTGTGGATCGATGGGGTTTGATGGAATGGGGCTGCAGTCCAGGGTTCGAGTCAAGATGACAGATGAGCCAGCCATACGCAAATGAAGGTCAGATGGGTGAACTGGATGTTTGTGTGTGTGTGTGTGTGTGTGTGTGAGAGAGATCACACACTTGCTTAGGTAAGGATGAGAATATAAAATCTGCTCCATCCTGGCTCAGAGCGACACTTCATCCATCAGTGTGGCATGAGGGCAGACTCCTGCCGCTTGTGTCAAAGGGTACGACCACACATCACCCCCCCCCACCCATCATTAACACAAAACAAGCCCAGACGGGGGGATCAGGGTCCTAATGTGATGGGAAGGGGTCTTGTATCATCCCTAAGTGGTTTATTTTGCAATAATGATTGGCTGTACATTATCCTTATGAACATGACATATTACTTTATCGAGACAATAACTCATCGTGTGAAAGGAAAACAACACAGCGTGCTACAAGACAGCTGAAACAAACAGTGTGGGAGGTCAAAACCAGGCTGACAGGAAGAATGGTCAATTACACAGTTATACTGAACAGCCATACAGACCAAACCCATATGCAGTTACTTTATCTGTGGCTCTTAAAAGATTTTGACACGTAACTCATTAAATAAAAAACACATTAAATTATATTATACAGCGCCCATAAACTATTCAAACTATTCAAAAAAAAGACCTGTGTGCTATCTTTTCAAGCCATTTGTGTGTGAGGAACAGGCCAAAATATAAATATATCATGTTTACATATAATCCTGTTGTCCTCTGATTAGCTTGTGATTAGCAACTAGAACTCAAAAATGATGTGTTGGGTTACAACACAAGCATTAGTCAGTGATGTGCTGGCTGCAATCTCCATCTTTGTGATCTGCAGTCTGACCCTCACACAAAGCTACTGTTTGTCTGAAGAACTGCTGGATTACAGTGCAGAACGAGTGTGGACCACTTTTGATGCTTTAATGGTGTGTTTAAGGAAGTGTGACATCACCCACTGCACAGCAAGAGCTGCATAACAATCTCTCCGTTTTGACTTTTGTGTTGAATAAAAACTAACACTAGCAGAATGACATGAGTGAAAGAATAATGACAGCATTGTATTGAGAAAACAACTCTAGACACTAATAACAAAGCATTAGCTGTTAATATGTGTCATGTGTGTCCATAGCTTTTCTGGGCTCATTAATAAAGATTTTAGGGAATATCTCACAGTCAAGGTTAGGTTGCAGAATATTGTCAATGGATTTTAGTTTATTTATTGGTTTGTTTATTTTGTACAACATTGTAATCCTCAGAAAAGATTTTATTATTCAATTAAATGGTACAGTCACAGAAAAACATGCAGAAACCGGTTCAAGGTTCTCATTGAGAAAGAAACCGGTTCAGGTTCGCTATTATCAACCTATTAAAAAAAGCCTCTGTGCTGAAAATCAAGTAATTAATGTTATTTTAATATGATTTAAGACTAACCTAATTCATCAGTAAACACGGTTTTAAACTACAAGTGTTAAAAATGTGGTTTAAGACGCCCGTTTTCTGTCACCAGCTTGTTTTAATCAATTATAAAACACATCATTTGTCTGATACATTCACATCTTCCTCCTCTGAATCTGTTTCTGTGTATTATTGTACATGAAGCATGAGTGCAGCCTCATGTGCGCTATTTTAAGGCATAAATTACTTTGACATGAAGCAACATTATGTATTCACATCATATGCATTGACATGTAATGTAATGAAAGAAATATATATTCTGTAATGATACTGGACCTCAACAGACACTGCTGGGCTTCAATATGTCATTAGTGTTCAGTCCACTGGACCTCTGAGCTTCTAGGCAGTTAAAGTCATTAGCAGGAAGCCTAATTTATTATAAATGTGTATTTATCTAGAATGTATTATGTATTCTTTGATTCATCTTTTAGTGGATGTGTGCAGTGGTGTTTTAATGATCTTGTCATCTGAAGCAGAACTGGCTGATGGGATTGTTTTACTCACTGAGAGCAGTTTCCACGTGATGGGTCGCACCTGCCGTGGAATTCCAGACCAGCTCAACTTCCGGAGTTCCTCTGAGGACAGAAATGATTTGTTTAATTCCCAGGCAATACTTAATGCTGTCCAACCTCATGCACAATGGCAGAATATAAATATTTCATTATTATAACGAGACATTATTTTAATGTGCTATTATGAAGACTCAAGCAAAACAACACAAAGATTATATATATATATATATATATAATGTCCATTATTTTTATTAATAGTGGATTCTTATGGGACATTTTCTTTCCATAAAGCGCTACATATGTTACAGCTGACCTACCCACAGTAATAATTAGTGTATGATGCCTATTATACTGTATATTATGATAAATGCTGCAGTTAAAAGACTACAGGACATTTTCATAAGTGGTACTAGAAAACAGAATGAATAGCTTTGAGGGTTGAAGATGAATTCAGACTATTCATAACTATAAGAATCACGGTTTACACTTCTTTTATAAAACTGTAACTTTGAATTATCCTTTAATTATTATGGGAAAATTGAAAATAAAAGTGACAAAAATATGAATATTACAATGAACTTCTGCCCGCCACACTGTACAAAAGCACCACTGAAGTACACGTGTGACCAGTGTGCTAATGTAAGGAAACGCATGGCAAACTGGAGTTTTAAAACGAATAAAAAAACGACACCCAGCAAGTACTCAAAAGAATGAAAAGTCACTTGAACAGTCCTCATTTCACACTTGTGTGTCATACTCCAGAGGTTGATGACGAGGATTAACATGTGCTGAATGTGAATGTGTCATTCTCTGGGCCTTGAAAACAGTTGTTAATGTAATGTGCATACATTTGTTTTGACATCAAAGATAAATCTAAATGTTAAACCTGAGATTAGTTTAACAACTCATACAACAGATGAAATGTGACAAATACAACAGGAGCTTTTTTAATTAAATGTATGTTTAGTTTTTCTTTGTCAATGAGCAATGAAATACGTGTGTTCATGTAAATATGATCCACATATGTACACATTATTTCTGAAGGCAATCTATCTGCAGAAACACACACAGTTTTAAGCTATTAGCAGTATTTCTGCCAAAAACTCTTTCAGAGTGTCAGTTTACTCATTGCATTAGAGGGACCATCCAGACACCTTTTTAATCTTAAACTGCAAAAACAGAATAATTCCGAAATCTTATCACATCATAACCAACTACATTACCATCAACACCTAATGAGTATTCAACAAACTGACACACAATTATCTCGTTGAACTCCTTTGGTTTGCAGAGGTTCTGCCTTCAGAACAGAGGGAACTTTAGATGCTTTTCCACCTTCAGGACAAAGTGTTCTTGCTGCTTAACTGTTCCAACACATGTCAATCCGGTCCTGCCAGTATGGATGTAGTTTCATTTTCTACTGCACATTCTATTGAATGAAGCTCTTTGGAATGCATCAGTCGTTGCCTTGGTAACACAAGTGTTAACCGTTAGTATGAGATGTAAATGGCAAACAACAGTTTAGCGAGAATGCAGCTGAGAATTCCTGACCAAGAAAGTTCTGTAATTGTGCCGTGTCACTAAGACTTCCAGTGAACAATGTTTATCATTTCGGTCTTGTGTAACATAACACAAGTTGTGCCTTTACAAGCTTGTCAGCTGTAGTCCCGCCACTATCAGTGCATGAATACAGCAGAATTAACATCTCATTCTGTGTGTGAATCCTACAAGTTTGGACCGTAAATGGGAGTAAAGCATGACAAAATGTTCGCGGCTGAACTATTCCTCTATGAGATGGAAATACAGGATCACTGCATTAAAGGACAGTCATGCAGAAATCCAGGTCACTGCAAATTCATTATTAACCCATATATCATCATTACAGACACCATCCCTGGTCTAATGAATGCATGTCGACTGCGCCATGCTAGCGTGGCTAAAGCGCTGCCGCAGAGGGCACAAGAGTGCGTTCTGTCTGAGCGGGTACAAGCACTGGTGTAGTATATATAGCAGGGTGTCCTGACACACTGAAGACATGCTTTAATGTGCATGCTGCTTTATGGAGGAACTTTATAGGGAAAGCGCTCAATTCATTAAACACGGAGCTACTCAAGGGTGTCTCCTCGGCCCGCACCTTTGAACTCTCATTTGCGCTGTCAACTGCAGAAATTAGTCAATGAATCTTGTGCCTTGGCACTTAATTAAACTATCTGTTATATTTCCTCCACGTGGCATTAATCTCACAATGGGGGGAGAGGAAGAGAGGTGAGCTGGACGCACACTCTTTCATGCTCTCATTGTCACCGTCTCTGTCCCTCTGGAGACGGTGACCTCAAAGGAGGTTGTGATTGTCTGGACAGCATATCTGCAGCTAGCTGAAGTTAACAAAACCTGTCAAGATCCTTCCTGGGTCATTTTTTAATCCACAATCAAATGACAGACTTTTATTTCAAGCTAAAATTAAACCTATTAACCTTTTGGTTCTTTCTGCATGATATTTTATTTGTGATAATGATTTTTCTCCAAATCTTGAACTTTTACATCATAGCAGTATCTGCTGCCCTCCTATTGTACACACAGTAGAACGAATGGTGTATTCAATGAACCTGATATCTCATACAAAATCATTCTAATGTTATTAATAATAAAAAAAACTCTTTCCTCTTATAATATTCGGCACTGACTAGCATCAGAACTATTCCTGCTTGTAAATGTAGTTTTGTAGTTTTTTTTGGTAAAAATCTAAATATAGTCCGTCCTTAATTAAGTTTTCTGTTTTACCATGGTAAATGGTTTTAATGCAACTCAAAGAACTAGCTGTATGTTTGTGTGTTCCGATGTGTTTTGTAGTTGGTAAGAGTCAATGCCATTCTTTGCTTATGCAGTTGTAGTTTGATTTGCTTTGTCATTTGTGTGACGGCTGTTTATTTGTGTGCCAACACATTTTTCTTTGAGCACTACACAAGGCGGCAGCCAGTGAAGCAGTACAACTCTATTCTGAAAACAGTTTATACGTTTTTCTTGTAGTTTAAGTTTCACTAACAAAGTGCAAAGTTCATTTTGAAATCTTATTCAACATCAATAAGAATCTGTCTGTATTATGTCCCTCCACCTCTTACATAATGATAATCATTCTGAAAAATGATGTAGGTGAAAGAAAATAAACAAACTTTTTTACAATAGATCTGTAAATTACACCAAATGTTTTTAAGCGATACAACCCATTTTCCTGAATACATCGTTTTACCACAAATCTCCGCTCTCTTAAACTCACAGCTGGGCATGATTCATCCAAAAAAACACATTACAGCAAGAGTACTAAATAAAGATTCTGTTTTATTTAATCACCTTATCATCGGTTTTCTTTCTCCTGTGGAACACAAAAGGACACGATGACGACGATGATGTAAAAATGTGTTTATGTAAAAACTGTTGTATAGCTTCAGAACATTTAGGAATATAAGACACGCGATCTGTCTGAAATACTTTTATTTTGTTGTTCTATTTACTTTCTGTATGTACAGAACGAACAGGCAGGGGAACAGGCAGGCATCTTTTGTTTTTCACAGGAGAAAGAATGTTATACGGGTTCAGAATGACTTCATATGCAGTTTAGGGTGAGAAAAACACATGAAGGAAGGACTGATCCGTTCCTTTGAAGTTTCTAGAAATGTGCTCTAGAATTTCTCCAGGAGAGAGACAGAATAACTCATGAGGACTCATCGCTGGTTATATTATACAACATATAAATCTTCAATTAAAAAGACATTCTGTGACCCACTAAATGTGTTGATGACCCAGTGAATTATTCAAAATGAATGCACATGATCACAGGTGAAAATGAACACAGACTGTTGAGAAGGATGATGTAAAGTTCAGGTGTCTGGACAGTACACAATTCCTGCAAGAGGAACAGCACACATGCATTTCATTCACTGCATTATAAATTCTTCTTCTTTCATATGAATTGCGTCATGGGGCGAGTACAACATCCCAAGCCATTTGGGACAAAATGACATTTTGGGACAGAAAAAGTTTTCAAAAGGGAAAAGTATGTACTTCTATCAGGTCTGAGTAGATTTACATTTACATTTAGGCATTTGGCAGACGCTTTTATCCAAAGCGACTTATATTGCATTATACTACACATTGATCACGGTATGTGCAATCCCTGGGATCGAACCCATGACCTTGGCGTTGTTAACGCCATGCTCTAACCACTGAGCTACAGGAATGCTGGATTTCAAAGTTGAGTAATCTTTTGATGAGCGGAAGTTAAGTTTAAGGTGATCAGATTCAGATCAGATCTGTATTTAAAGCTAGGAAGAGCCACGATATTATAACAATATAATAATGTAACTCTGATTGGGTGCAGCTGAAGGAAGTCATACACACCCGGGAGTGCATAAGGGTAAATAAATTATGAGAGAGTTCACCCAAACATTTAAAATATCTCTCTAAATACCCATCACTAATTATTCCTTACATTTACACAGGTTTGTTTCCTGTGGAATTCCTGAAGAAGGTTCAGGATGAGCAACTGTGACAATTAAATATGCCCGTCTCAAAAACAACATACACGTTTATTAATACACTGCTGTTCTGGAGAAAGCTTTGATTTTAGGATATGCCATGAGGTGAATAAATCTGTCCCATAACAGATATTTTTTCAGTCTCCTTTCATAAAGACACAATGCAACACCCTTGCATAATTAGAAACTGTGTATAACCCTGGAGGAAACCTGCCGACGTTACCCTACAGCAAAACGACATCAAACAAGACAGCAAACTGCACACCCTACCTCTAATAAACCAAGTGTGAGAAAATGATGCTGCTGTATAATACTGACTTTATGACCAATATTCAACATGTTTACTTATAAAAGTGAAGCACGTGTGTTTTATGAGGCCAAACAGTTTGTTTGTTTGTTTTGCATCCACACAAGCAGATCTGCCTCTTTCTAGGACTGATCCATGTTCATAAATTCCTTACAGCAGCAGAAATATTTCTGTGTCACACCTCCAGACTAAATGGAATGGACACTGATTGCATTCATGCTTTGAGGTTGAGTATAAACGGAAAAACCGGCCGGGGTAAGACTGCCATGAGAGCACCACAGCTCCCCCATCTGAGACACAGACAGAAAAGACTGTCAAATGGTTCACTACACGAGGAGAAGGCTTCGGCAGCAGGTGATGCATCGCCATGGCAACAGTGGCCAGCATCAGGGAGTAATTGCTT
This sequence comes from Botia kubotai, assembly GCA_036877585.1. NCBI lineage: Eukaryota > Metazoa > Chordata > Actinopteri > Cypriniformes > Botiidae > Botia > Botia kubotai. The sequence continues at coordinate 8,360 of JAZGTI010009893.1, forward strand.
CCTGTGATTGTGGCAGTCTCTCTTTCTGTCAGAAAGGAGAAACCTGACCTCCTGACTAGAGCCTTCTTTTAAAAACACATCTGTCCGTGTGCAGGTACTCATTAATACAGCCACTGAGACCAGACGAGCCCAAATGCTTGTGAACTTACAATGAAAAAAAAGAGAAATACAATGGCGTTTTGCTCATTATTCGTTTTATAATATTATTTGTCTGTGTTTCTTTCAGATTTCAGTCTTTGGTACAGTGCCCAATATATGAAATTAATAATCAGACTACCAACACTGTAAAGGGGAATTTTTAGGACACTAAAACTCTCAAATACATTTTATTTTATTGCATTTTTCCCTTGAAGTCAACTATAAATGTCAGTGAGAAATCTTGGACCAAAAGCATGTTAATTGGATAGAAAAAACCTCATCTTGCACTCATATAAAAAATTTGCTCTCTAAAATAAGAGAGAGAGTCTCTCTCTCTCTCTCGCTCTCGCTCTCGCTCTCGCTCTCGCTCTCGCTCTCTCTCTCTCGCTCTCTCTCTCATACCACCTGCTGCTAAAGGCAGTCAGGCATTTAAAAAGGGATGAGTTCTTCAAAACGTCCCACACAGACTCCTTGTTTCAGTAGGAAATTAGTCTATTAAAGAAAGAATAAAGCTGTGCTCATCAAGCGATTTTATGGGCTCTTTAAGTTATTATGGGTCACTGACAGTAGAAGGTCTCCTGTCTTGTGGAGGGATAGGAAATCATTATCATGCTGGAGATCCCGGTTTAATTATAGATTTCCTTCATATTTTATTCTGTCACTGCACATCTGACTCGTCCTTTCAAAGATCTAATAACGGCAACAGCAGCTAAACTGATTCAGGGACACCCTGAGAGCCAGTCGACCAAAACCAGAGCTGACACTCCAGCATCCACAGGCCTGTCAACATCAACACTGTCCAGACTTCACAGATCTGTCTCGTTTAAACCTCAACGGTTCCACTGTGAGAGCCACGCAGAGGCTGCAGTCAACATGAACTCAAAACACACTCTCTTTACTTCCATAAAAAACGTTCCGCCTCCTTTTGTGTACAAGTTATTCTAAAGAGAAAAATGTGTTCATCAAAATTCAATAATATTTCAGACTTTTCTGTTGAAGCAATAATATCATGGTTCACAATCAAATCACAATGGTTAAAATCGAGTCGCGCACTTATTTCATGAGATACACTACAATGCAGACCTAATGTGTTACGTTATTTCATGTCATCATCTGTACAAAAATAGTTCACCCCAAATCATAAAAATCAGTCATCATTTACTCACCCTTCATTCCACACCTGTATGATGTTATTTTGTCTGTTTGAGAAGAATCTTTAACCATGTTTGTTCCATACACAACAGCTCATACCCTTTCATCCAAACATCAAATATTACAGACTGTGTTGTTTTTTCATGCAAAGGTGTTGTATACATTGAGAAGATTTAGCATATATCACAAGTCATATGAACACATGTTCCAAACATGAAACAGCCATATTCAGATTTAGAGCGACATGAGACACTACATCAGGTATGAGCATCAACTGTCCTCTTTTACACTCAGTTCTCCCTCTCAGAAACATTATTTAAACACATGCAGCTGTGAATGCTCATCTTTTACACATACAGTGTCTCGATGACGTGTATTTTCAGATTCTAGCTATAATTTCTACAGTTTAATTCACTTTTAAATAGATCACTGAAATATTTGTGCATACTTGTGTTTTAAAATGTAAACGTACACTGAAAGTCAATGGGGGCCACAGTTGTTTGGTTACCAGCATACTTCAGCATATCTTCTTTTGTGTTCCTCAGAAGCATAAAAGTCAAACAGGTTTGGAATGACATGAGGGTGAGGAAATGATGGAAGAATTATCATTTTGGGGGAACTATGTAAGTAAGTAACAGAACTACGGGACAGTATCTTACCAAGATCAGTACTGGGCCCGGCCAGAACCTGTCTGAATTTGTCGAGTCGTGATGCCTCTCTCTCCGTCATGGCTGGCGTTTCGGATGTGTTCTGGTCCGCCATGCGGGCGACCAGTGGAATCACAGGCCTGTGAGGAAGTGACTGCTGTCTGTGGAGTCCTGCACGCTCTCCTTCCACCTCTGACCCACACAAGAACACACAAACACAAGAACACAGCTTTAATGACCACATAACCAGCACATCCTGCTCCCTCACACTGCTCAGCCCATTAAACTTCATTACAGAGGCTCAGTCTATTCCTGAAACATCCTGACAGCAGGACATCAGAGAAGCTGTTAGCCAGCTAGTGCTAATGAACACTTTTACATCAACCAATATCTATTAAAGACCTTGTGCAGATCCTCCGTTTAGACTACCGTGATTGGACTGTCCGCACTAGGAATCAGTCAACCGCTAACAAATCACCTCCATGACAAAGAAAAAAACAGTTTATTTTCAAAGTGATGTTAGACTTGAATATGTGTTAATTGGAACAGTTCCCCAGAAAGGCCTTTCTAGTAGCAAACCACAAAATGCAGAACTTTGCAAAACACTCTTCCTGTGATCTATGGCTGGAATCATGTGATGTGGTCAGATGACACACAAGGGCAGTTGTGGTCTACTGGTTAGTGAGTCGGGCTTGTGATCAGAAGGTTGCTGGTTCAATTCCAGCACTGGCAGGTAGCAACTGAAGTGCCTTTAAGCAAGAAACTTTAAGTGTTGCTTACTGCTCTGGGTGTGTGTCCATGACTTGCATTGTGTTCACTCCTCACTAGTGATGGGTTAAATGCAGAGGTCACATTTTGGGTATGGGTTACCATATCTGACAAATGTCACTTTCACCATCATCATGTTGTTTTTTATGAGGGTGTGTCCGATATTCTGTCCAAACAGCAGATATGTTATGTTTTACAGTCAGAGATGAGTTTCAAGTGACGTACCACTGCCTCTGATTGGACAACAAAACATGTTTTGTTTTCTCCTTGCGTCGATAACCCTGCTTTGCATAAGTATATAGTCCGTTGGACTCATTTTCATTTAATATTTTTCTGAGAACCATGTGGTAGCCCATAAGCACTAAATAATGTGCAGTAAAAACAATGTATCATAACTTATTTATTAAAAGCATCAGTGATCATAACTGTAGACTTTTGCAGGCAATAACATCCTTACAACTGCATGTACAAATTGTGTTTTTGAAGGGTTTTTTTTAAATGCATAAACTTCTATTACATAGTACCATAGTTATTTTTATTTTGCTCACTGGGTGCTTAGAGATAAAACCATTTTTGTCTAAGTTTCTTGTACTTAAATGTTTTTAAAGCTGCTTTGAAGCAATACACACTGGGAAAAAGTGTATTAGAAATTCTCACAAAGGGAAACGCAACCTCAATTTCCAATAATACCACAAAAAACTGTTCTGGGGCTCATATAGCAGAATCGTGTTTAATGCAATTAACACACATTGTCGGTCAATCAGTGACGAGAGATGAATCTGTGCTTCAAACCCAATATTACTGTTTGACAATTAAAAACGTCATTTGTACATCGTTCAATTGCTTTTGTTACATTGGTTGTAAAGATGTATTATGTTGTATATATTGTAATGTTAACAATCACTGTATTGGTATTAACTATATTTACATTTACATTTATGCACTTGGCAGACGCTTTTATCCAAAGCGACTTACATTGCATTATACTATACATTGATTCTGAGTATGTGCAATCCCT
>JAZGTI010009894.1:0-14751 GCA_036877585.1 Botia kubotai
CTCTTCCAAAGTCATCCTAATTAGTGTTTAATGCAAGACTCCCATTGGCAAGGTTGCAAGTGCCTCTGTGGTGCTCTGTTGTCTGGATGGTGCTAGAAATAATGAAAGGGCCTATTTGCTCCCATCAGCAGAGAGAGAATCACACTAGATCCACTACACCAATACCCTCAAACATTATTATATGCCTGCCTTAAATTACAATAGGACTTTTAGTGAAGTGTGTAATTTTTAAATAAATTCTTCTATGTATTCTATGTCTATTCTACTAGTTTAATGTACAGAAACAAACATAAGCAGTGTAATTTGTGATTTTATCCCAACAGTAACTTTTCTTCCCCCCCAGTAGCCATTTTTTTAAATCTCTTGTTTTTTGCTGTTATTAATGCAACTGTTATTATAATAATTAACATGTAACCATGTTAACCAATTAACGGGTAACCGTGCAAAGCTTATAGTCATTTTAAAACTACCACCTAATTAAGGTGTAGTCATAGTGATTCAATTAAATGACTTTTGACTTTTGGTTATCGATATTTGCTATGGGCGTGGCTGTCAGAGGAAAAAGTAAATAAGGCAAAACACAAGGGAGGTTTAAAAAATGTATAGATATTTTGTGACTGTGGAGTTTAAACACCAGCTCTAAGTGGTGGAAAAACTGAACATACTGTGTTAGGCATGTCATGTTTAGGGGTCAGGCATGTCTCAGCGCTGGTCTGTAGATCAATAGTCCAGCCACATGACGTGTATGGTGGCCCTGTTTGCTTTAAATTTACGATGCAAAGAGGAAGAAAGGGGTGGATGAAAGTTATGGATGAACGTGTTTCTGGACATACGCAGTAGAGCAGGAGATATTGTCAGGGTCTTAATAACTCTTATATTGTAAAACAGAGAAATAGGATCAGAACCCCCATACAAAAAGATATGTATAGCTCTCCAAAGTTTTTCACTCAGTGACCTGGATTAACTCAACAGAGACCACTGAAAAAAGTTGTTTCATATAGGTATCAACTGTTTTTGGAGAAACATCAGGGACATGTTTCTTCTTTGGAGAAATTAAAACAGACGCAAGCAAGACAATTGTTGATATATAGTAAGAATATAATGCTGTACAGTTAATTAGAGATAAGATCATTTGGTTTGGGAACTACCAGGGTCTCTCTTTCAGGAGAAACACTTCAAGAAACTTACCCAGAGGAGAAACAAGGGATGAAAGACTCACCTTTGTGTTTGTCAGAATCATGAGTGAATCAATTTATATGTTTGGTATGTGGATGCTGCATATCAATTTTTGGCCTCTGTGGAGTTTTCATTGAAGTGTAGATTTATGTTGCTACTTAATGCACTATAGCTGGGGAAAAGAAAACATTTCCAGTAACTTATTTTTTATTATTATCTTTTCCACAAGGCTAAAAGTATATTTCCCTGTTAACTCATTTCAGTACAGTAGATAATATTTATTTCACATTTTTAATTACTAGAATTTTAAATAGTGGAGGTGGGCATTTATATGTTTGGATTTAAGTTATGGCACACACAGAGTTGGGTTCTTTATGAATAATTAGGTTATCCTAGAACTTTATCAAATATAAAATATAAAAGTGAAATGAGGCAAAAGAGAAATGACAGAAGTTAAATTTTGTCTTGCTAGAAACTGCTGTTAATTTTTATTTCATGAATGTTTAATGCATAACGATGAATGATAAATGATCTAGAATGAGATGATTAACTATAAATGGTTATTGTTTTGTATCATATTTCTTATTTAATTTTTATGCAACTAATGTAAAAAGCTGTTTTGAGAGAACTACACCATTGCTACAGCATTGCTTTCCTCATTATTGCTATGTGCTTAAGGTTCATTGCTATTCCTGCAGTAATTGCACTGTACCACATTGCAGAATGGCTGCAGGTGCAAGGGCTTGATAATAAAGCACTCTGCAGTGTGGGTGGCAGCTGTGCTTGACTCTAGAGACGAGAAAGCCATATCCTCTAAACACACACCTTCAATTGACTCAGCACTTTGAGGAACTTGTGTGGTGAAACTCTAGTCATTTCCCCAGCTACTTTCTTACAGATATACTACAGGTGCATTCTATTGCAACTTGGGTACAAGTTAATTAAATTCAATTAATGTTTTGAAAATGAATGGAGCAAACAGGATGCATTATCAAGATACATAAGACTACATTAATGTAAGATGCACAAACAATTAAAAACATTGCATTTTCCACAATCTCATTTGTAAGGGAAACAAACTATAAGTATTGGATCAAGTACATGATTTTGGGAAATCTTAATAGAATTCATTTCAGATATATGACCAACACTCATACAGTGAATGTTTAGTGAGTCTATAATTGTCAAGGACGGGCAGACAGCTTTTAACAAAAAGACTTTATTAAACAAAAACGTCCACATGGGGAAAAAAAATAAAGAAACAAAACCAAACAAGAAAAACTGCAACATCAACCAGGAACCAGAAACAGGAAACAAACACCAGGAAACAAAATACACAAAAATCAAAAGACATTAAACAAACCAGCACAAGACAGCAAATACAAGGGCATTAAATAGTAAAGGAACTAAGGCAGGTAATGAGGGAAAACAGGTAAGGGGAATCAACTGAAAACAGGATGCTTAACATGGAAACAAGGGGGTGGGAGATGCACATGTAAACAAACAATGGCCATGTGCTTCCACAGATCACAAGGACACAGAGCATGAGTCTTGATTCCGACTAAGAAACAAGAACCACAACTAAGATTTAGTCAGGATCCAAACATCATGATCTGACACAGAACACAAGGGATGTCAGGATCCTGGCGCGAGAACTAGGAAAAACTCAAGGCAAGAAGCCAGGACCCTGACAAAAATATTGCTCCCTTGGTGAAGATATTAAAATTCCAGACAATTGTTTACTCACTTTTTTTATTTATCTTTTTGAAATTGTAAAAATAATGGAACAAAAACAATTCTAGTTTCATCTAAAAGCACAGAACATAATTACTGTCCATCCCTGTCCATCATCAAAAGATCTGTAACAAAGGGGGATGAAACTGTAAACCTTAGTGAGCGATGTGTGTTTGGCAATGTTTAGACTGTCAGTGTTTAAGTCTATGAATTCCTGGAGTACCACATCACAAACGACAACACTCAGATGCGACAAGCTGTACTTTTATATACACTACAAGCAGCGCACATAGACAGAGTGCTTGCAGCGTGCACCCATTATCCTTTCACCTTGGCAGCATTTGTCACCTTGGCACAGCTGAAACGCTGCTGTCTGTGCACCATTAAGACAACAATCACTTTCTATTTTGGAATAGCGTTATTCCATTACTCCTCCTCTCCAATAAGCTTATTTGCTGTTAATGTAGTTAATAATAACTTTGATTTGTTTTATCCACATCACTTTTATTCTCTTTGTTGTCCATGCAAGTTACAGACAGATAAGAGACAGACAGACAGATAAAATCCATTGCAGATAAGAAATCCAAATGTTTTGGTGCTCCCATGTTAATTTTTTTTTGCATTGGAACAATACAAAAAACAGAGAGGGAAAGTCAAATCTGAACTCAAAAATGCACTGGACAAAATTATTGGCACCATTAACTTAATATTTGGAAGCACCACCTTTCGAAAAAATAACTAAAATCAATAGCTTCCTGTAACCATGAATGAGTTTCTTACACCTCTCTACTGGAATTTTGGACCACGCTTCTTTTGCAAACTGCTCCAGGTCATTCAGATTTGAAGGATCTGAATGCCCCCAACTGCTTCTCCCAATTTCTGTTTTGAGATCTCTCCACAGGTGTTCTATGGGATTCAGATCTGGACTCATTGCTGGCCATTTCAGAACTCTCCAGCGCTTTGTTTGTAACTATTTCTGAGTGCTTTTTGAAGTGTGTTTCTGGTCATTGTCCTGCTGGAAGACCAATGACCTCTGGTGGAGACGCAGCTTTCTGACATCAGGCAATCATTAGATTTCATGATACCATTCACACAGTCAAAGCATCCAGTGCCAGAAGCAGCAAAGCAACTCCAAAACATCTTTAAACCTCCACCGATACCATTCACACAGTCAAAGCATCCAGTGCCAGAAGCAGCAAAGCAACTCCAAAACATCTTTAGACCTCCACCGCGTTTGACTGTAAGCACTGTGTTGTTTTCTGTGAAGGCCTCATTTCTTTTTCTGTAAACAGTGCCATGATGTCCCCTACCAAAAAGCTCTACTTTTGTCTCATCTGTCCATAGTACGTTCTCCCAGAAGAACTGTGGTTTTCTCACATAAGTTTTGGCAAACTCCAGTCTTGCTTTTTTATGGCCTTGTGTCAGCAGCGGTGTCCTCCTGCATGGGTCTCCTACCATAGCGTCCCTTTTCATTCAGTTGGCGAATAGTGCGAACTGACACTGTTGTCCCTGTGTGTGCAGATCAGCTTGAATTTGTTTGGAAGTTGATCACCATTGGAACACTCCTTCGTTGTAATTTTTAATTACTTTTGCTCTTCCATCCATTTCCAGTGAGGTTAGCTACAGTGCCATGTACTGTAAACCTCTTGATTATATTGCGCACAGCACAAAGGTTGAGTCTAAATTTTAACTGGTTGCAAGAGTGATTACTATATTGACCACACCTGTTACTTGCCACAGGTGCGTCTACATACAAATTACAAGAGCATCAAATGCTTAAAAAGCAATTCTTTTTTACAATTTTGACAAGGTGCCAATCATTTTGTCCAGTCCATTTTTTAGTTCTGTGTGAAATGTTATCAAGTTTGACTTTTCTTCTGTTTTTTTTGTGTTGTTCCAGTGCAAACAAAAATAATAAGCATGTGAATATCAAAACATTTGCAATTTACAAAGAAGTGTTGCATTTTCTGACAGAATTGCAAGGGTGCCGATATTTTTGGCCATAACCTCATGTTCCTCTGAATGATGCAGTCAACAAGCGCAGGAGAGAATTATCTCCAGCTTTTAATCTATCTGAAACTGGCGTAATATCCGCACTAGAGCGCATCTGTTTGGTGTTGGAAGATCGACTGTGTATAACCAAAAATGTAGTTGTGAGTCACGTCTAGTGTCGGAGTCTTGACTTTAATCCCATATTAAGGACTAAAATACAGGACTGACAACCGTGTTTTGCTGCTGTGTGTAAACAAACGTGGCCTCAATGTATTCTTTCTACACAGACTATTTGTAAGTCCAAGGATCAGTTTACTAATTCTAACACATCTTAGGGAAAAGGGGCTAATTTGACAATTTAATATATGTTAAAAATACTAAAATTAAGTAATAATAAAATAAAATTATTATTATATTAAAAATAAATAATTAAAAATTTAATTAAAAAAATTTAATATAAAAAGTTAAATAATCAAATTATTATTAAAAAATAATAAAATGCTAAAAACATTTATTCAGACAAGTTTGTATTAAATTATGCATACGATATAGAAAAATTAAGAATATAATACATGGGAAGAACTAAGTACATAGGTTTTATATATATATATATATAACCTAAAACAATATTTTGTGACTCTTTGTGACTCTTTTCGTGACTTGAGTCTTAGGCACATTTAAAATAATAATAAAGAATGTGTGATGATTAACACAATCCCTTGATACATACAATTCAGATTCATGATACTAATTCTATTTAGAGTAATAATAAAATATTTATTATTTGATAAATTATTAACATTTTTGTGTACTGTATGAATGCACGTTTGCATATACTGTATGTAGACTTTGAATAAACGTGCCAGCTCGAGGAGGAATGTTTCCCCTGCTGAGTCTGAGAGCCTTTCGAAGCTCATTTTTTGGTAAGGAGCCTTTGGGTTGCTCAGTGGTGGGGTTTGTAAGCCACTATTGCTTGTTAAGCTGCTTTGCAACAGTATACAGTATATTCTGAAAAGCACTACACAACAAATTGAATTGAACACAAAATAACAGTTTAAAATTATTGTACCTACCACAAGATAAACAATGCTAATAATCATTCAAAATTATTAATAATAAGAATAAAAGATACAATAATTTCTGTTTTGTTAAAAAATACTACTTCTTTGAGTGATAAGTTTAAATCAATTTTATGCATCCATGTATATACAGAACTTTCAGTTTTAGCCACAACAGTCAATTTATACAACATCACCAACTAAACCAGACAACCAAAACCCTGCAGCCAAGGCCTGTAATCTCTAGACAAAATCGAACACTCGTATATAGCGGAATTGGCAGCTGTGCTCTGTAATTGTTCATAATGGCTGCTGCTCTAGCTCAAGGCATGCTGGGGGCCTGAAAAATGCAGCTTACATGTGTTAAGCTTCAGAATTGTCATACGGCAGGCTGATCCACTCTGGCCACATCAGAGAACATGTGTGCCCTAATTAGACCTCTCATCAGTACTTTCTCCATGTCCTATAACCACTTTTCTCTGTTCTCTCATCCTGAAGGGTGGGCTGCAGTAATTGCCTCTTAGGAGTTAGAAACAGGGTATATCTGCCTTGACAATGACTGCACTGTAGATTCCCAGGAACAGAGAGAAAGGTTGCTGCAAATTGCATACTGCCACTGTTACCACACATCAACTCCAAAAGGAAGATCAGAAGTATCCATAAAGTAAAGTATCCATGTGTTCAAGCACACGGTTGATGTTCAAACGCAGAGGTGATTAAAACAATAATCAAGGTAACCATCCCCTGCACAATAAACTCAAAGGGCTTCATGGAAAAGTTTGCCATAAAATAAGTTAATTCATTGTTTACTCACCCTCATGTCCTTCAGCATCCCATATGCTGTTATTTTCCTGGAAAATGGATACAAAAAAAGAGATATTTTAGAAACCTTTACACAGCCTATTTCCATACAATGACTGTTTATAATAACAATACCTGCCAAGCTTACCATAAGCTATAAGAGAAAAGTGCAACTTATAAGAACATTTTATTTAAAAATATTATTTTATGTTCTAAAGACAGGGCTTGCAGATAAGATCTTCTGAACCAAGGATATCTAATCAAAGCTACAAAATGATGCAGCAAAACGTTATCTGTCCAACATTATACAAAGAGTGTTTTTTGTTTTCACTTTTGAGTGCATCACAGCTTGTTCCACACAGATGGGTCATAAATTGTAATACACAAAACAAAATAATGGCAACAATCAAAAACTCATATTTAGAACCATGAATAATCACTACATAGCAAATAACTGAAAGTGACACACAAAACAACAGCACAGATAAAAAGCAACAAAGGTTAAAACTATAAATAGCAACACACTAACAGCAATCATTTAAATGTATTTATGTACATTACCGGGAACTCACGTAACAGACATCACAGTATTATCCACACCTTGCTCAGACATGCGTTTTTATTGGAGAAAAGTGTCTTTGATGTGTATACTATTTACATTTATGGATTTAGCAGATGATATACTTTTATCAATGTGTTTTCTGGATATTGAACCCTTGCACAGGTAGCACAGTGCTCTAGCAAATTAGCTACCGGAGCTATAAAAACATTGCAGGACAGAAATAGTGCCTTTGAAAGACTTGCCAAACCATGTTTTGGTTCATGCAACTTCCTTCAATTCCTTCTGGATCCATCACAGTACCCCTATACCTGTCACACCAACAGTGCTTTACACACTGTCCAACATGTACAGCAAATAAATAAACAGGTTGCATAAGATCATGTAAATCATATCCCCAGTGCTTAGATCGGTCTCTATGAACAGCATGTGCGATGGTGAGCTTGTAGCCTGATCCTCTCTACAGGCGTGTGACCCACCCATCAGCTGGCCAGATGCTGAGGGAGTGTTTTGGAAGCAATGCTGCTGTCAGTCACAGGGGTCTTTTGGGATTGAACCTGTCAGCAGCCTTTACCCTTCCTCTGCTATCTCTCAGGAGGCCGGCTAACTGTTTTGACCCATATCTGCCCAATCATTCCAATTTTGCAGTTGGCATCAGTTAATTCTGGACGAGTGACTGACCAACAGCAAATGACCCATGAGAAGAAATGAATAAGAAACTAAATCTATTCACTGACTATGTATGGAATGTCTGGATGACCTGGAACATTTGTGCAGAGCACACTGATTTGGATACTGTATCCGATATGATTATTTATTTATTTGTATTTTTTTTAGCCTGCTGCATTTGATGATACAGCAAAGCCTAGCTGCTGCTAAAAGGTTTTTATGTGCTCCTGATATGTCATCAGTCAATCAGTGTTGTTAGCATGTCAGGGTATGATTTTCCTGCAGCTCCAGCGTGATTAGCAACTTTGCATTTTAGGGTCAGAAATATGTTTACCCAAAACTGTCTTTCCACGAGCAAAGATGGCAGCAATCAGTTTGTGTATGTAATGAAACATCAGAAGCAGTGGGATCTATTTGCAGCAGTTTATTATCATAGTCAAACAGGCAGGGGTCAAACACTGGCGATAAACACAACATAAGCAGTGTTTAAACAGGCAGTGGTCAAGGCAGGCAGCAAACAATCATAAACGAGATAGCAACCCAAAGTTGCAGGCAGCAAACAGGCAGTAGTAATAAACAATCCAACTCAAACATGATAAACCAATACACAGGAGAAAATAAACATGAGTTTTAGAAGTGCTTAAATAGAGAGTCAATGGGTAGCAGGTGTGAGCAATCAGCCCCAGGTGTGGTGCATTGTGGGAATTGTAGTCAGGATATATGCAGATCAGTATTCGGGTGATGGTTACCTCTGGTGGCTCGGGGGAGGCGGAGCAGGAGTCTCCTCCATGACAGTGTACTTCTGAGAGATGATGTGCCACCTGAACAAATGTTAATGGGAAATGTTACAGATAGCTTTTCAAATGTTTAAGCCCCTTTTGTTGTGTCATCTCTAAAAACATATATATAATACGGTTATTTAAGAAAATTGTAGCATACTACTCTTAAAATGTTTCTAGTTACATAATGAATGCTGTTTAACTTACTGTTTTAAAATATTAGTATAGTAGTCAGTATTCAATGTATACAATAGATATAAGCAGTAGGCCATTCTGAACACCGTTTCTGTCTTTCCTCAATTCTTATATACTTTTTAATTAAGAATAGATAAGCGTTCTCATAAATCATCTGAACCTCTTGTCACCCCATACATGAATGAGATAATAATCTTTTAACCAATGAACTACCTGTATGGGTAGACACCACATTTACATGTCCATTTGCTGGCACAACTTGTTAATTTAAGGTATGAAAGGGGAATGATTGTGGGGTCAATGAGTAGATGGGATTTACTATGTGGGAGGAAGGGAGGCGGAGCTGTTGGCAAGAATGAGTGAAGAGGGCAACCAGAGTTTGGGTCACACGGTGCCATTCATGCATGAGTCTCCTTAAAGTGTAATTAATCCTTTTTATCTCCTCTGTATGTTATCTTACCATTTTGGTGTTGGTAATAACCCTTTGTCACCCCTATTGTCATGATGAATCCAGGGAAAAGGGTGACACTCTTATTCTCATGGAAACCTTTATATAATACTCTTATGGCTTTGTCTGATACCTTGTTCTTCTGGCCATCTTTGTGAACTTCAGACCTGTTACCTGTGTGAAGTGTATTATGGAAAAAGAAGCCTAGTGATAATCAAAAGTGAAGCAGTTTGACCGACGGAATATTAGCGTAAAGAGTTTCAATCTACCAGATGTGAGGAAATTGCTTTTTCCCTGCAGTTTCTGATTGATTGCTTTGTGATTTCTCTTCCAGAAACACTCTCTTTAAATGCTGGAGAATTCAAGCCCTTTCATGGACATACAACTAATTACAAGCCCTGTCTGCAAAGTTTCATGCTGGGCTCTGGCATAGTTAAACATTTAAAATACTTTTAAACAATTCATTTACACTATGGTTTTGACCCAAAGCCAGTTAAGTTGATTTGGCAAGACCAGATGAAAGATCAAGGCAAGATGTGAGAACTTTTACTTCTATGATGTCTAAAGCTTCTTGTGTTTTTCCAGCAGAAGAAAATCAAACACCTAAGGTGTCACTTAATACAGGTTATTGCTGGAAACAAAAGAAAACCCATGTCCCCGTCAGATATAATGTTATTTTTGGTATCCAAAACCTGATGTCACCACCCACCCTTTCCAGCCTCAACATAAATATCTAGGTTGAAAAGGAAGAAGGGAACGAGACATATGGCAACAAAAGTACGCTGATACACATTAACATTAGCTTATGATCTTATGAATGTGTGCAGAGAAGCCCAAAGTGGAGCATCACAAATTTTTTGCAGGGTGACTCCCGATGGGTAAGACCACTACAAAAGCATTCTTGCAGGAACTCCAGCACTGATGCCACTGGGCAGTTAACTGGATCCTGTCAATGATCTCTGCAGCATGCAGAGAACACATTCTACTTCAGGGTGTACATGAGAGAGGACCACATTAGACAGTAGGTTGTCTCTAAACACATCCACGTCCGCTGGGCCAAATCTCTCTCATATCACCATCCTGGGGTAGAGTCTTCATTCTCCAGCCTCAGCCTGTGTCTTAGGAGGAGCCTGCCCCAAGTTTTGATCCCCAGGGATATACATTTCCTCAATTGACACGAACTTTGCCTGGGACAATAGAAGGACCTAGTGTGGCAGTCTGAACAGAGGGCATGACCTTTGGCACCCCTGATGATTTATGCAGACCACCAACATATTGATTAACTGTATTAGAATGTGGTGGCCTCTGAGGTCAAGGACAAAGCTACTCAGAGCTTTTTATATAGCCAACATCTCCAGCCAATTCATGTGCCATGGAAGATGATGGCCTCCCCATCGACCTTTTGAAAAGTGACCCTCCATGACCGCACCCCATCCTATGAGGGGACTTCCATCAACACAATTTTTCAATGACAGGACACCCCCAACACTGGGCCCTGGAACAGAAACAAAGGCTTTTTTCCATATGCGAAACCATTGCAGGTTATAGGTTTAGACACAGATGTCTTCCCAAAGCCACTAATGCTGCCATGAAGCAGCCAATGGCATGGGCCATCTTCTTAGTAGCACAAAGTAGACAGGTCTGCAGCCCAACAAAGCTCTTTAGTATTGCTGGATTCGGCCCTTTCACCCTCATTGAGTTCTTTTGGGAGGCCTGGTACCCCTGCAGAATAGCCATAGTGTGCAGGCAAGCACCAGCCCAACCTGCAACCATATAATCAATTTGTGTAGTGCTTTTAGTAAGAATTTCATTGTGTTATCACTCACACATTTCATCTTCAGCATTTGGCATCAGCAGATGTGTTCAAGAGCTCTCCAGGCATCAACAGGCACAAACAGAATATATACAGTAAAGGTCTCTATCTCAGGGTTATTAGTGTCTCTGTTGCCTGTTGCTATGTTGCTTCAATGCACTGTGGGACATATGCTCTCCATCCAATTAAACATTGACATTTCTGCTTTCAGGAAGTGACACAGCAAATGCTTGTCATGCATGCTGTAAATATGATTAAAATATTCGAATGGTTGCTTCTAATGTTACTTTCAGGATTTTACCATTCTTTTATGATGATTAAAGTACACACCTCAATTTCACTCATTGTCTGCCCTCACCTATGGACTACAGATTCTTTACTGGAATGGCCTTCTGAATACAGCTCCTTGTTGTTCTCCAACCTAGTGCCAATATTGTCCAAGTCATCCTGTTTCACGAATATTATCTTCCCTGGGCTCTATTCACTGTTAGTCAGCCATCAAGATCTCCATCCAACCCTGAAAAGTTTTATTACTTCATCTGATATTGTGTTCTACAGTGTCTTCTTAACAACAATTGTATTTCTAGGCAGAAAATACAAAAATAGTAACATTATGCAATTTGTATAGTGCTTTTCACAATGTTAAATTGTCACAAAGCAGCTTTATTTATGAAAAAGCAAACAAAATAAAAATTGTATCGCATGTAAAGAACATGTAAAGTATATGGTATTAAGAAGTTTTCATTTTTATGCATAAGATGTATATGCGTACAAATTAAGGATACTTATTAATACTAGTTACACTTATGCATTTAGCAAATGTTTTTATCCAAAGCGACTTGTAGTGCATTCAAGGTATACAATTGATCAGTACATGTGTTTCCCAGGAATCAAACCCTCAACCTTTGTGCTGCTAACACAATGAGCTACAGGAACATGAGCCACAGAAGCTACAAACTTGTTACTGATTTACAATACTAAGATTGTAATATGTTTACAATATATATAAATGTTATGTAAACTTTTGTAAACAAGAATACAATGTATACAAGAAAATATGAAAAACATGATAAATGACAGAATATAATGGAATAATAATATATTTGTCAGTATCAGATAAATAGCACAATAATATCATGTGTTACCCCAACACTACTGAGAGCATTTAAATGCAGTATTATCAAAATAAAATCCTCTTTAATGTATCCAAATCTTAGCAATTCTCTTAAACATTCCTTGTATTTCATGTTTCTCCTCCCGAGAATCCTTGCCTGTTCCTTTACAGTTTGTCTGCCTCTGTATTAATAATGAATGCAATGGTCAATTAAATATTGAAATGTGATTAGAGGAATAAGAATTTAAAGCCAGTGAGGAGCTAGTATCCAGGCAATGACTACTTTACGCACTAAAGCTTATGCTCAGAGAACACTGTGAACCTGAGAACAAAGAGGGGAAACAAAAGAGTTTTATAAAAGCAATTATGCAGAGTGTGATTGCTGTGTTCATATATGCCTAAACAAAATGAGCTAAGAGAAAATGGGACCGATTCCGAAACAAACCCAAATAAACTCCAAACTTCCAAATAAGCTAGGTGTGAAAACATTCTAAACAAGCACACTCTCGAAGGCTGCTCCAAAGGTCAGCACAATTAAAGATAACTTCTTTTTAAGTTATGGAAATATACTGTACCTTCGTGGTATGCATGAAGTATCAGTATGTATCAGTATGTATTATACCATGGTATCAGTATGTACTATGTGGTACTAATAAAGAGCTAACCTTATCTACTAGTTAACAATGAGTTAACAATGATGTCAACAAGTCATACTGATATTAAATAATATCCAAGTTAATAAAAGGTGAAGTGAAAGTGACATATTTGTCAGATATGGTAACCCATACCCGAAATGTTACCTCTGCATTTAACGCATCACTGGTGAGGAGTAAAAACACGCATTGCAAGTCGTGAACACACACACATGAAGCGGTGGGCATCAATTCTGCACACGGGAAGCAATTGGAGGTTTGGTGCCTTGCTCAAGGGCACTTCAGTTGCTACCTATCAGCGCTGGAATGATGTGCCCCTCTAAAGTTATGACACAATAATGTCTTTAAATAAAGGTTTCTCTAATGATTTTTAAAGTTTTTTTTAATCTGATTTGAAAATACAAATCAACATATGACAGTAACTTTTTAAGAACAGCTAAAATTAACAAAAAATCACTTAACACTATAAAAAAATTCAAAACTATAAAAAAGTAAAAGTCCCTTATTAAATCTTTTAAATTATTAAACAGAATATAAGGTTTTATATAATGACACATAATACACCCTATGTTACTTCCACTACTCTTTGGATGTCAAATGAGAAAAGCCAATGCTCTTTAATGGACATTACATTCAAAAGACAAAATGCATTTAAATATTGCATGTCCTCAAACGTGCAATAGTATAAATGCCCTAATACTAGTAGTTTATTTCATTTAACAAAACAATGAACATTTTAAAATTACATGGAACCATGACCATGGAAAGCTCGATCTCATTACACAAGACACTGCCCTGCTATTGACACACTGGTCACTCCACTACACACATCGGATCATTTCCTCCTCACTCTCTAAATCCAAATCACTCCGGAACCAACCCACACCCTACCTCAGGTCTCCTTTCGCAAAAACCTACGCTCGCTCTCACCCACTAGACTATCCGCTATGGTTTCATCTGCACTCCGTCCATCTAACAAACTCCTCTCACTTGATACTGACAGCGCTACTAACACACTCTGCTCTACTCTAGCATCATGTCTAGACAGAGTATGTCCACTATCATCTAGGCCAGCCTGCGCCACTTCCTCTGCTCCCTGGCTGTCTGATGTTCTCCGGGAGCATCGCTCTAAGCTTAGGGGTGCAGAGAGATTGTGGCGCAAGAAAAATGATGCTGAACACATTATATCTTACCAATCTCTTCTGGCTTCTATCTCTGCTGCTGTCACTTGACTAAAAGACATATTTCCATCACAGAATTAACAACACTTCTAACTCCTGCATGCTATTTAAAACATTTTCTTCCCTTCTCTGTCCTCCTCCTCCACCTCCATCTTCAATACTCTCTACTAATGACTTCTCTAGAACTGCTTGTTCCTCTACAACATCAGGAAGGTCAGACCCTTCCTATCGAATCACGCAGCACAACTCCTCGTTCAAGCTCTGGTTCTCTTCAGACTGGACTACTGCAATGCTCTCCTCGCAGGGCTTCCGGCTTGTACTATCAAGCCCCTGCAGTTGCACTGGCTGCCAGTAGCTGCTCACATCAGATTCAAGGCTCTGATGTTTGCTTTCAAGGTGACTGCTGGATCCGCATCCCCTACCTGCTCTCACTTCTTCGCACTTATGTGCCCACCAGAAATTTGCGTTCAGTTAACGAACATCACCTTGTGGTTCCATCCCAACGAGGGAAGAAATCACTTTCCCGGACTCTTACTTTCACTCTGCCCGGTTGGTGGAATGAACTCCATATCTCCATCA
>JAZGTI010009895.1:0-18294 GCA_036877585.1 Botia kubotai
TCTGCTCAAACCCTCCATGCAGAACACTGTGAAACAATGGCAGTATGCTTCTGCTCAAACCCTCCATGCAGAACACTGTGAAACAATGGCAGTATGCTTCTGCTCAAACNCTCCATGCAGAACACTGTGAAACAATGGCAGTATTCTTCTGCTCAAACCCTCCATGCAGAACACTGTGAAACAATGGCAGTATTCTTCTGCTCAAACTCTCCATGCGGTGCTGTGTATGAAGATCACTTCTCCATTTGATTGCCTGGCTGTCCTCCACATTTCGAATCTGTCAGGCATTGGGCAGCATCTCTGTCCGCCTCTCACGAAGCCAAATACAGCATCCACACTGTCATGCTCTTCTTTGCTATCCCCATCTCTGCTGTCAACAGCGGAACCTCCTCAGCCCAGCAGAGGAGCAGCGCGAGGTACCGAGGAGCAGTTGATCCATCATTTGTCAGGGCCGTCTCCTTGTAAAGTGTGATGGCTTTTCCTCGCCGCTCTTTGACCTGTTGAAGGATGACCTTTGAAACCGGAATTCTGGGCTGATTCCCGCCAGCAGGCTGCTGCGTTTCTTTAAAAGACGGAAGTTTTGCCTCCTCATCCTGACAGATCTTTCTTTTGCTGGAAGTTCAAAGCAGGAACTCTGTGGCTTTTGGTTTGTTCCTTTGGCCTTCAAGAAGACGCTGCGTTGAGAAAAGCTTCAGGCTGAGGCAGCTTTGCTCTGCGATGAATTGTGTGTGTGTGTGTGTACAGCTTCAGAAGATCCCGGTCTACATTTTTAACACCAAAAAGATCCTCTTAAAGGGGTCACAGCCCCCAGAGCTGCGATGGACGCTGCTGTATCTATGAATGGCAAGCAGAGTCACAAACATCTACATCAATGCTGATGGATGTCAGGTTTAATTCAGATGTGGACAGAAAATGCCTTTTCATTCAAACCCAGGAATTCATTTGAACTGTGAGGTTGCGAGCAGGATGCAGAATTGTAATTCGAAGATAAAGGAATTGTTTATGATTTTCTTCTGTGTAACACAGCAGAATGTGCCTGACAGCCGCAGGCACCTGTTGCTTTTATTGTATGGAAATAAAGACCAGCACATTTCTCAAAACCTCTCCTCATGTGTTCCACATAGAACAGAAGTTCATTCTGGGTTTGGAACAACATGAGGGGAAATTAATAAATCTCTGTGCTTATGTGAGGTGTGTCTGAAAGCCTTGTACATTATCATACCAGATAACCCTTACGAATATTAACCATGTTTTTATCACAGTAGCAGAACTCAACACGCTGTGGGACAGAGGCAAATCTAATTCAGACTCCAATTCATGAATACTTTTGTTCTAGTTATTTATAAAATCATCATTTATAGATTGTTTACAGTAATGCAGCAGGCACTCTGTAATTATCTGTAATATAAATATGAAGTGGAGCAATAAAAAAGCAGAATAACAAGCCATTGAAGTGATTGTATAATAGGGAGAAAACATTTCCTTTGCAGCCTCTTCATCTTCTCTGACTGAGTGACTGCCAAGTTCAAGAACCTTTCCGTGTTTTGGCACGTTCCAACTGATCATTCGGCTAAATCCAAACGAGAGAGCTCTCAGCTGACAAAATGAGCCTTCAGCTGAGCAGAGCTGTTGAAAGAGGTCGAGCTACAGAAAGCGTCTGAAATACTCAATAAGCTTTTAGACCTCTTGAGAGACGCCCAAAAACACAAGAAAGCCTTGATTGAGGAGAAATTTAAATGGCAGCCGTGTGCAGGAAAGCGTGTTTGAAATGTCAGAATCCTGCTGTAACTCCACATCTGCAAAATCACATTTGGAAAGGATTGAGCGCAGGAAATGCAGACCGCAGACATACACGGCTACATTGCAGTTCACAAACTATCTGTCGTAAACAGCATGTAAGATAATGATGAATGTACACAAAACTTTAGAGAAGGACGTTCAATAACAGTAAAAATAAGGCAGCCAAATGATGGCATATTTCCAACTAATATTACCCACAATCCCCTGCGCTAAAAAATATGAAATAGTATTGGATTGAGTATTTGAAATAGGTATGAACAAACAGCGAAGACTTGCCAAGATGCATTAAATTCACGGCACAAATACTAATCAAAACATATCAGAGACACTTGCTAACACATATGTGACTTGGCCACAGAAATGAATCTTAACCTCAATTCTAAAGAGAATATCAAGTCAAGATGTCTTTGAAAAACAATTAGCAAGATTATTTTACAGCAAGACAAACGCATCAAACTTTATCTAAACACTAAATTAAAACATGAACTGCAGCTGAACTACTTAAACTAAAGAGCAGCTGAGTTTTAAACACTAATTACTTCTGAATTTTAATGAGTTGAAATACTACAAATCGATTCGTTTGAGGCATCCGCCAAATGTTGTGCGTCTCAGATGGCACAGGATCAAGATGAAAGGCCACACGGCCAAACACAATCTTCTCACGAAGTGATTCGTAATTTAATATGCAAGCAAATAACTTCAGTGTTCTCTGTGATCTGCCGGTCAGGCTGCCAATGAACCTGAGACACAATCCAATCATGTGTGCAGCCAATGTGCCCATAGCTGGAGTAATAAAGGAGCACTTACAAGCGTTTGCTCAGAGCACAACACATGAAATGAAAGATGCAAAACTATATTGCTTCTGACCCCAGATGTTCTCAAGCGTAGATGTTCGCAAGCTTCATTCCCCCACCACATCCTTCCTGTCTTCAATATGAGCGCCGGTAGCAGGAGGTTCCTGGCGCAGATCAATAAACAGTCTTGCTGTTCACAATCAGAGATGGTTCAGGGATGTTTTGGCGGGTGGGATCATCCAGGGCGGCTGGCCGCAGGTCTTCAGTGATGAATTGCAGAGAAACTGACCCTCAGATCTGACACGGCACACGGCTTTAATCTCTCTTATTCCCCACAGCGACCACAACAAACACATATGGTGTGTAATGATGCTGCAAAGATCTTAAACTTGATGTGAGCGCCAGGAGTTTCTTATGAAATGAGTCGCACATCTATTCATGCACACAACGATTCATTCTATTAAACATAAAGATCTCGCAAAAAATAAAGCTACTGTGGACCTCGTTTACTCCCTTATTTTATTTCCTGCTCTTATTGTGCACGATTTATCGGTACATGTTGTAATTATGGACAAATGTTTGTTCATCTTTTAACTAAACTGTTATCTGATGTCACTAATCAATCAAAATTTTTACCCCTCCCCTCTGAATACAGACAGAGATTATCCATTGATCAGTCTGTCTGTCTGATATTTGTCCGATGTTAAATATACTGTTTTTCTCCAGGGGCTGAGAAAAGTGTTTCTTGTTTGAAAGTCAGTGCAAAATTAAAATTGATCCCTCTTTCCTTTTTAACTGCGTTCAGTGTAAATAACTTCAAAGAAAAAATGCCAATAAAGTAATTTCATGTTGTCTGTGATCCTCACGCGATGCTTTCATTTGAGTCATTGATGACTTTTATAATATAATCTTATAATATATAATATATTCACTTTCACCATTTATAACCATTACAAAACTTAACCATGATCTTCTTAAGACAACCCTGTTTTTTTGATGTACTGATTACCACACTACAAATACCATCGTTAAAATGTGGTTGCTGTATTTGCTCATTTGCGGTTGCCGTGGTTTAACCATAGTTACCATAGTTAATGTGTAGTGTTATTTGCAGTGGAGATGCAGCTTCACCTTCATGGTGGACGTGGTGCAGGTGGGAGCTAACCGCTTGCAGGCCAGGTCACCGTTAGGTGTGCTGGTTGCCCCGCTGATGGGTGTGGGCAGCAGTGAGGGGATGACGGGCAAGGGAAGGAGACCCGGCCGGTTGTTACTGCTGCTGGGGACGGAGGACGACGACGTGGGGACGCAGCTGTTAGCTGCACCACCGCAGGTGCTGTTGGAGACGCAGCGATCTCTGCGCTCCCATACGCTGCGGAAATCCCGCTCAAAGCGCTGATGGTACCGTGACATCATGACAGGGCCTGAGAAAAACATACACCACAAATTATAAAGCATGTTTTTTCTTAGAAGAAAACAAACAACAGGGCATAAAAAATGTCCCCAGAAAACGTAAACACACGCATCATGATCATGCACTTATTGTAGTTAAAGCTGCAATGCGTACGTTCTGCCTCTGTGTCGCCATCTCTGTTTGTTTGCAAATAAAATTACAGTGGTGAAGTCATTTACGTAGTTTAATATTTATGTTGAAATCACATGAAGTCAGACTGACATTTCCCAGGGGACAAACTGCTATTTGAATGATAACTAATGCTAGCGGAACGCTAGCTGTCTGCAGGTATTAAAGACTGGCCTGCAGCTGCTCCGCGTAACATAAAAAACTCTGTATGGAGAAATATATCTCATGGAGATGCAGCCCTATTGTATCATGAGTCAAACGTTATTATTCTGCTTGTAGATTCAGCACAAAAGACGAGAGGTCACATGATGTCTAGAGACTTGTGATAAGCTATACAGATCAGACCAGCCACGATTTGTGACAGCAGCACAAAAGCCCAGCACTGTTTTCTGAGAGTAAAGAAGAGGTTTACTGCTGTACAGCCACACACATAAACGCCACTGCAATACTTAATAAACCGTGTGTGCTTTTAAAAAGAAAGAAACATTTGCATTTGGAATATTTCTGGTTATTAAGCATAAATGTAACAAATTTATAGTTAAAGGTAACGTAGGTAATTTTGGAAAGGCTAGCAATAGCAAGCTAAAAAAACCACACCTCCTCCAACACATGAACACATATATAGTCTGATAGGCAAGCAGGACCATCCTATCATTGCTTTCAGAGCAAATACAATGACTGAATGGGCATTTTATGGTCCTGCACCTTCCCCAGAAGATCACTTTACTGAGTGGAAAAAACAGCCACCCTGTCTTTAATATGATGAACTGATCTGATAAACTCAGACGAATTACCAACTAATTAAGACCAACATAAGTGAACATGCAAAAGTGCGATAAGTTCTATAAAGAGAAAGCCACGGGCCGGCTGATCTCAAGTCAGCTGTAGGCTACATTTGCATTAATAAAGACGTCTCCTAAACAGCCACTCAAACCGTTGAGTCAGTTTGACTGAAGTGTGCTCGTGATGAGAGACTGCAGCCAATCAACAGCAGAGGAGCTGCACAATCAACGGTCCACAGATAACAGCCGTCTCCTCCCGCGGGCACTTCTCCAGCTCGCCCTAATTGCTCTGAGTCGCTGCCTGTTTTAAGGGCACGTCAGATTCATAGCTGCTCGCTTAAAGCTGCAGTGTGTAACTGTTCTGATTAAAAACAAACAGAAATCAGTTACTGAGCAAGCACATGACGGATCAGCGTGCAGAACAGTCTCCTCACCTTTACTCCCAACGATACGTTTAGAATAATGATTTATAACTTGAGCTGTCGGGACAGAATTTAGGAGAAATGACCTTGTTCTCACAACAGTTTTCTGCAATTGTATGTTTCCAACAGAGGTGGCGATAGAGAGGCAAACGTTACGGACTGCAGCTTTAATAAACCAGCAGCTGCTGTGTTCTGCTGTTTATACACTCATGTGACTATGACATCAACTGCAGGGGATCTTAAATAAACCAGAAAATAAACCAGCTGAAGGGAGGGCGGGATCTTATGCTTTTAAAGCTAGCGTGCTATTGCTAGCCTCTCATAAATTGCCGACCTGACCTTAAAGTAATACAGCTGATTTAAGACTCTCTTTCTCTAAATCTAAAGCAGAGAAAGAGGAGAGGAGGAGATAAGAGGTTTACAGCCATTACACTGTGACACGATCCACAGGAATCAACGCTTCAGCACAGAAACATGCACTTCCTGTTCTCCTGTTTTATTGAGGAAAACACAGACACAGCAGCTTGTCAGGGGATGCTGCTTCATTAGTTACATTAGTTATCAAAAAACAACAGAGATTTAAAACACAAACATGAGATGAATATTGTGTACAGTTGCTATGTAACACTACACAGATTACACACGTGTAATCTAAGAGCCATGTAGAAATAATATAGTGATCATTTTATCCATGCGTGTGTGGTACTGTGCTGGAGATCATCACCGACAACCAATCACATGTCTGGGAATTTCACAGTGTATGCAAGAAAGTTACTGCTATTTTTTCCCTTTTTTTTTTACTCAGACGGCACAATGGATCCAAGCGTTCCAACGACATTCTGGAACCAAAAGCTCTGGGCTGATGGCATCTCTGCTGATTGGATGGGAAACAGACTGAAGGAGAGACAGTGGAGATGTCGTCTAATAAGGTGAGATACGGAAATCATCAATGTGGGGAAAAAACAAAGGAAAGATGCACAAATGGCTTTGAAATGATGAAGCGGTTCGCTTTAAATACTGTATATACAGCAGACTGTGCACTGTAAATACACCAATCAATCATAAATCAACATATAATAACATATAATCATATATCAAGAAAGCGAATGTGTTTATATTTATGTTTGTATATGATATAGTTTGTTATCAGAAATTCTGGGTAGTTGTATATGATTAATTCCCTTTAATTCCTGTAATATTTCAACTTGGAATAACCCTATACAGGAAACAGGGAAAAACATGGAAAAATCTTTCCAATATCAGGAAAAGGTTTATAAGAAGTCACTGTACTACATCTATTCTGAATGTCTGTTATTGTCAATTGACAACAAATAAGTGAAGAAGTTTTAATGATCTCACAGATGTGTGCATATTAAATACTTTAAACATGACTCAATCAATAAGATGTCTTACTGTCAATATTACAGTAAGTAATCCACCTGTCTATATTTCACTTTTATCTTGTACTATTATTATCTTGTAAAGCATACTCGGCTAAATGCTACATTTATTATCTAGATTCAATCTCGCCCGTTTGCGCCTCACGGATCAATTTATTAATCTGCCACTTGAGACGAGACTCTGTCGTGTGTGAACGATATGAAAACGTTGTGCGTGTACCTGATCTCTCCGTTTCTTTCTTCTGGACTGAAGAAATTCACACAAGGACAAAGTGACGTTATTCAGAACTGAAGCACTCGAAAGGGTTAAAGCCAAAAAGACACAAAACTACAACACACTCATAAAGTGACACACTCATCAGTTCTGTTTGCTTAGAACAGCATTAGAACCATTTCCAATATTAATCGTGCTGAAAACCCAGCGAACAATTTTAGATTGCAAGAATGTTTCCATAACGTTTCCATTAAGTAACAAAAATGATGAAATTGTTATTTTAAAAGGTCTGGGAACATTCCAAACATCAGTTTTTTAAGCGTTGTATTAACGTTCCACTAACAACTTAAGAATATTGTTTTTGATACATCACACATAACATTAAAAATGTTCTACTAACGTTACTACTAGAATATTTCTGATAACTGTGAGAGAACTCTGGAGATTGTTAGCTAATGTTCTGAGAACGTTCCCTGTTAGCTGGGAGTTCATTAAAAACATTTTTCACTCATTTACTCAACCCTCATGCCAAATCTATGACGATTTTCTTCTGTGGAACACAAAAGATGATGATTTTGTGTCTATACAATGGAAGCCAATGGGTGCCACTGTTGTTTGGTTACCAACATACTTCAAAATATCTTTTGTGTTCCTCAGAAGTGAAAAGTCACACAGGTCTGAAATGATGAGGGTGAGTTAGTGATGGAGGAATTTTCATTTCTAGGTGAACTGTCCCTTTAAATGTTGGTGGATAATTTTGCCCTCACACTGCTGCTGCAGGTTGAGATGATGACTCTCATAGAGGAGAAGAAAGCCATTACTTCTCAAAACGACTGTATTTTACAGCATGAGCGCACATGATCGCCACCACACTGTCATAATTACCAGACATATTTTCTCTGAGCTTTCCACTTTATGAGCTTTCGACATGTTCATTAAAGAATCATGATTCAAGTTAATTGGGTTTAATCATAATTAAGTTTTAATTGTACATGTTGATCATTTAATTCTGACCAGAATTCTTCACATCACATTATAATTACAACTTTCAAACTCATAAGTAGGAACTTCCCAGATTAAAGATTAGAATATCACTGCGATACTGTTGCAACTGTCTAGCAACACCTTAGCAACGACCTAGACGCCACTCAGAACACTTGACCGGAGCAAATACTGGGGAAGCTGCCAGGAAAACTTCAATATCCTGTCAGTGAGCCATGCAGAATTTCATTCAGAAAATGTAAAAAAGATTTAATCTTATCTTCTCATATACGACTCCAGTACTGTTTAAATACCAGAGCACGTTTGCCCGTAAACCTTGAATTTTAGCTCACAAGAGGAAATCTGACAAAAAAAGATAACCACAGATAAAAGTGAGTGGCAGTTTAATTATCTTTTAAATCCCTCATAAAATGTTATGCAATAATTGCAATACTGGTGTAAACAAACAAAATGTAGCTCACAGCAATAAAAGTGTTCTTATCTGGAGCCTGGAGAAAAAACTGTGCCTCAGATCAAGCAGTTCAAATGAACATCACGGAAAACAGAACGTGTTGTGTCATATGTCAATCACTCAAAGCTCCACCCACATCATGAAACTAAACTGTAAAATCAAATTTATTAATCATTATTGTCAAGTAGAGGGTCAAAAATGATGTTTGTGTGTCATCTAGACTAAACCAGTTTCACTCCAGTTTAAGAGGAAATGAAAACATCAGGCCAGCACCATCCAATGCCAAAACAAATCAATAGAAAGTCATTTTGCTCTGTTTTCTAACCCCTAAACCCAAAGGCACAAAAATCGGTTCAGGATTGTAAACATAGGATAATGTCATTGTAAACACACACAGAACGTGTGGTTTGGCGTTTGGATTTGCTGAAATGCAAAATGAGGAAACAAGCAGAAAATCTCTCCATCACAGTAAAGCTACTTTTCCAGAGCAACTTCTGTTTCCTCACGCTGTGATGTTCTCCATCACAGAGAGCCTGTCTGATCCGCAGTGGAAGATATGAACACAAAACCACAGAGACATTTCTCCAAATATCTTCTTTTGTGTTCCACAGAAGAATAAAATGTCATACAGGTTTGGAATGACATGAAGGTAAATAATAAAAAGATTTTAATTTTTGGTTGAAATATTCCTTTGTAATATAGCAGACTTTATAAATTGATTTATTTTTTAAGCTTTTCAGACACGGTCACTCTGAACTGCTGTTGTGAACACAAGAGCCATCTGAAGTAAAAATGACAAACAAACAAAAATAACAGCACACAGCTGAGGATGATATGAAGGTGAGAGAATTTATCCTGTAAACACCAGAGTTTCACTCTCCTGATCACGGATGGTGAATCTCAAATTTACATAAACGCCTCTAAACCCCCATTTACATTTAAACGCGTCTCCTCTAGACATTTATCAAATCTCATTTCTTTTTTAATCAACGGAGGCACCAACCTGTACTGCGCTGGAGTGCTGCGTGGAGGCTGAAGGGTGAAATTTGTGCCTTCCAGAAGATCTGCTGATTTGTACATTTCCCTCACAGTTCACAATCACAAGCTCCAGACAAAGAAATCGGGGGCAAATGAATCGCGCGTTCACTGTACCAAAGAGTGTGTGTATGGCTAATAATCTGTGATTTGGATGTTGAATAAAACATTTCAGAGCTGGTAATGACAAACTCTTTCAGCGCATCAGATCTGGGTGGGAGAAAGATGCATTATGGATTAGCTTCATATGACTGCACTCAAAATATCTCAGACCTGTTGTCATCTCCAGAAAACAGTCTGTCGCAAGCTCTTTTGCATACAGCCATGTGTGAATTCAGGAATGTGAATATGCAAATTATATATTTGCAGGAATGCACGTTTTTTTTGTGTGCATCCACACACACATCTTGATAGCAATCACTAAGTAAAAAGGTCTTAAAATATTAGTACAAATATTTATGTTCTGAAAGGCACAGGACCATAAAATGTTCAGCCAATCACTGCATTCGGTCCTACATATCTGTCGAACTATGTATTTGCATATCACCACTTTTGGAGGAGGCGTGGCTATTTGAGACAGCTCTGAAGGAAGGGCGGGTTTCCTATACTTTCAAAGCTAGCTTGCTATTGTTAGCCTCACTGGAACTGTTTAGCTTACATTTAGCTTACATTAAGTACAGACAAAAATGCTAAATTGCGTTTTCATTATCTGATAATAATAACAACTTTTGCTCTCTAAAAAGACTATAAAATGTCTTCGAGCCATACAAAGGAAAACAGAGAGAACAGGAAGTTGTAATTAGATAAATTCACTGTTAGGTTGGTGCAAATGTCTCTGATTCCCTCTGATGGAGCTTTGGGAAACGTCTGTGTGCCAACATGACAGAGAAGAGAACAACCAGCAGCCCGTCTCTCGCCGGAGTGGACGGCCCACAGGAATGCTCATCAAATAACTTCCAACCACTAATTTGACACACAACTCAGAGAATATTAACTCAGCCGACCAAACAAAACAATAAGCCGTCATTATAAACCCTAAGAAGCTTAATGCGATTCTAAATCTCAGGAGAAACACACAAATGTCTGAGCTATATGCATTGGGGTTAGTGAACCATGCAAGTATCCCCTACAGCCAGTATGCAAATAAAAACGAGAGCAAGACATAAATTCGAGCAACATGACAAATATTATATTAAGATAGTGGACTCGGCACATCATAAACTATTGTGCTTCATCTCAACTGATTATTTTTGCTTTTAATTTGGAACATAATAGACATGCATCACAGTATGAGAGCAAACGACTCTAAACACTGAAACTAATATTAGAAAACAGACGGTTCTGACTCCTAATTTTAATTGGCCGTTGTGAAACTGTTGACTGAATATTAGATAAAATAATTTAAAAAAAGAAATTAAAAAAATAAAATAGCTTGAAAGGAACTCTTTACACTTGCTTCGTTTAGTATACGTGGAATGTGTACATATTCATGTAAATTAGACCCCGCCTCCACTCAATCAAACCTGGTCTTATTACCTGAACCACCTGCTCCACTCATTGTGATTGGTCACAACATGTTTGTGATGTAGAAAAGCTCTTTGTCTTCATTGGCTGATTCTCTGTTCTGTTTGTCACATAACTGCTTGTGTCTTCATTGCTTTCAGATGTAAATAATGTAAAGCAGTTCTGTCTGCTGATAGCTGCAGAGGAAAACATGTTTCTATAGCTGCACACATAAAGCGTCACACACCCAGACTAATACACCCGCATCACCTGCGATCTAACAGAGTGCATGATAATGATGCAGGACAGCAGCAGGGAAAGGGGGAAAACATGCATAATTTGGCTCTCTGGCAGCCGTACACCATCAGCAACACCTGCCCAGTAAGAGTTTATTACAATGTCACCTTTAATCATGCCTGCAGTCGGCAGAAAGACCGCACCACGCTGCAGATGTACACACGTCGCATGGAGAGCGTGTGTATTTATCAGCCTGCTGACCACCGGCAAACACAATAACTCCAGCCAGCCTGTTTTCTTACACTCATTTTCTGCACTGGGATTCTTCATTAAAGAGAGCAGAACCTCAGAGCTCAGAGATGTTGTTTCTTAAAGGGTTTTCACTAAACTTCTGACTAAACAATCTGTAACTTCTGCCTCTCTGTCGCCACCTCTGTTTGAAACCTAACATTGCAGGTGACTTTACGTACATTTCCTTACTTTACTACTACTTTATGTTAAAGTCAAAATAATCCAAACTGACAGGGTAAGGTAATGAGATCAACATGATTACCATGATTATACTATGTGTATATATATATATATATATACAAACATATGTATACACAAGCAGTACTATCACCTCTGTACCACAGTACTGCCATAGTAATAATAACTGCCATCTGTATAAGCAAATGCTCATCGATTAAAACTGATTGATATCAAACAATAACGCTTTTTATTGCAGCCCAAAGCGCAGGTCATGCGGCGCAGCACGCAGGGATCAGGGTCTGGGTCACCTGAAGATTGTGTTACAGTGATGCTGCCTGCAGGCAGCGTGTGAGCTATAAACCCCCATCCCGTCACTTTACACGTGGTTTGTTCTCAGAGCACGAGTGTCGAACCCTGAGCAGCAGAAATCTGATCTGAGTGTTTATAACTGCAGCTGTAACACACAGCTATGTGCAGCAGAAGTGAAGCTGGAACTGCCAGCAGCACCTCACTAAAGTTTTACAATATCCAATAATGTCAAACCTGTATTTTAAAGACATTTTTAAATATTGTGTATTGATCAGGTACGTGTAGGCTTAGATTAGTTAAAGACCTAGCTTATAGTTTAGGTTTAGTTGTACTCCTAAAGGTAGTATTTATATATGTATAGTTAGATTAGTTAGACATGTGTATGTTTATATAGTTTCACTTTAAGTTCACACTCTCAAGTAAAGCTGTGCGGAGTCACAACATGCTGAAAAACGCAGCAAATGTTCGAAGTGAAAGTAGACGTTTGAGGGATGATGAAAGATATTAAAACATCTTACAATCTAAGAATGATGGAGTTACTGACTAACACAGCCGTATCTGACCTCTCTTCATATGACAATATCTGTTTCTGTCTTCCATTGAGTCTTCCATCTGCCTGGACACACGGGCGAGAGGAGACCCAACCAGATCAGGTTTGGATCTGGTTGGAATTTGCTGGTTGGGATCTGGTACAGGATTGTATATGTGTATGTATTCACATATATTCATGTGGTTTGAAGCAACACTGTTGTTTGTCACAAAGAGTCACACTCCTTTGAATGAAGAGCAGAAGATTTGGGCACTTCCAAGCACTCGAACAGGGAAGAGATTTCCCAAAGCAATGTAAATATTTCATTAGGAATTCATGTTACTGTACGCATCATCGGCTGTCTGGACCTGCACGAGGGTTCGTATGTTACTGTACGCATCATCGGCTGTCTGGACCTGCACGAGGGTTCGGACAGAGTTCAGAGCACAGAGCGGTTATGACCTCAGATCACACATTTAAAACTACAATCCACAACGTTTCAGAGTACAAACATACAAAGACGACAGATCAGTTATTAAGCCAGTACACGACAGATCAGTGTTTAAACCGCTGTCTTTAACTTACCCCCACAAGAAATGTCTGTCAGTTAACCGAAAGATGATCCGACTGCTATGTCCAGCTTGTTCTCACAGCAGCTGTTTAGAACTGAAACTCGTCATCCATGTTAAGAAAATAACTCAAAATAACTGCAATTTAACGTTTCAAACAGAGATGGCAGCAGAGAGGCAAACGTTACAGATAACAGCTTGTAAAGGAATGCAAAAACAATGATCGTGTGAAACAGAGCCGATACAATATCAGTTATTTGTTGTATCTTATTTGATTGAACTGCGTTATTTGTGATTGTAATATAATCGTCATCAGCTGTTAAAAGAATCATAACCGTCGATTGCTACATCTGCTGCGATGCATTTATTCAACATCATGAAGAGCGTCTGAGTGTCTGTTGCGTCGCAGTATTTAGACACATGATTTTTTCCTGCATGCTGCACAAGGTCTGGAGGTAAATTGGGTTTGTAACCCAGCTGAAGCGCTTTGATTTCAGACGAGCAAACAGAAGCAACACGGCTGTGATGGATTGCGTTCACAATCTGAATGTAATCGCAACCGATTTATTGCAACGCTGCAGAGATGCGCACAAGACTGTCAACACCGTCAACAACTAACAAATGAGTCCATCATCACGGGTCTATTCAGAGTCATTAAGAGTCGCTCTTTAAAACTGTGGGCTCAAGGCCTCCGGAGGACGTGCAGAACCTTGAGCGAGACGCAATTCAAGCTCCTCGTGAATAAAGTTAGACAGTCTTTTCATAAAGGGCATCTTGTAAGGAGCGCACACGACCCAGTTAGAAAAGAGGTCACAATAACATTAACGAAAGCTATTAACCTTTCGCTGGCAGCTCTTTTAAAGTTAACAGAGTGCAAACACGTCTTTTATTCACACTGATTGTGTGCTATAATAGACCTGCGTCTAAAACACTGACCTACAACAGACCAGAACTCATATATAAACATCACTTCAGCGTGTTTGTGGGAGAGTTTGAAACAACTTGACACGTGTTCTCAGTTCTCTGAGATCTACTGCTCTGAACCGCCTGTAAGACAGGCAACATGTAAGACAGGCGTTCAACAAATTAGGCAGCAACCTGATGCTGTCCTGTAAGACTGCTTGCTCCCGAGTTTTGAAGTTTCTAGAACATTGAAAATACAATTGTTAACATTTTTGCTCCTTAATGGAAACATTAGGGAAACGTTCCTAGAATTGTTAGCTGGGTTACACCTCAAACTTCTTAGGATTGCAATGTTTGCACAAGATGACCGAAAACGCTGTGAAGTCCACTTTGTAGGGCAGGTGACTGGTATGTACTGTGAAAGCTCCTGTAAGTTCCTGCAGTTTAGTTTGTACCTCTAATAAAAGCAGCTACAGCAGAAGATCAAGGTCTGAGAGCTGAATTAAAAACGACAGGTAGATGTGTGAGGTCTAAGGAAACACAGATCTGAGCACCTCTAATCTCCACTGTCTTCACAGTGAGTCACATTACTGCTGCTCACAGCGTATCAAACATCACGGCCGTCTCAGCACAACACGCATGTCTGAGGTTAAACAAGCAATTGACTCTGCTAGGCTTTAAGATCTTTGAAAACTGAAACAACATGAAATGGCCACTGAATACTAATAAACACGATTCCGGTTCTGAGGAAATCATTCTGAGGAAAACTCTCCTGTATTTACAGATCAGACTGAAAGAATTTCACCTTAAACTACCCTAGAAACTAGAAACTAAGAAACTAGAGCCAGCAGCTAGACATGAATAATAGCAAATATTAATATTCATTAAAATTACTATTAATACCCAATTAATTCATGGTATTGGCGTAACTAAGAAGCATATGAATGAGGCAATATTAGCAAAATGATTCATGTTCTCGGCCTGGAACTCAGAGATTCTATAATTTTATAAAACAGAGAGTAACGACGTATGATCCAAACTTTTACTCCTGCTGTGTTTAGACTCCTAAAAAAACTGTCTGAAAAATCCTCAACACAGAAATAATCAGACAGAACAGACAGACAGAGCAACACACAGCATCAGTTATATTAAACAATCATTTAAACAGGATTCCCCAAAATGACTACAACCCCCCGACGCCCATCCGCCAGTCGTGTTGTTCATAAACCAAAGCTGAGGTATGTACAATAAATGTTTTATGTTAAAAAACATTTAGCTATTCCAGCTTTCAGCTACGGACAATCTTGCCTATCAATCTTCAAATAAAAAGAAAAATATTTATTTCACTTGATTATTAAAATTAGTTTGATTTTTACAAATTTCCATCAATATATAAACAGTTACGTTACAATATTTACTGCATTTGAATGCTTAATTTTGTAGTGACAAACTAATTTTTCAAATCTCACGCACCACTAAGACTGAACATCTCACAGTTTCCCCATCGCACACATCTGCTCCCCGAGAGAT
Source organism: Botia kubotai (assembly GCA_036877585.1). Lineage (NCBI taxonomy): Eukaryota > Metazoa > Chordata > Actinopteri > Cypriniformes > Botiidae > Botia > Botia kubotai. Next base: position 15,531 of record JAZGTI010009895.1, read on the forward strand.
TCGATCTTTTTCTCTAATCTCTCTATACATCCTGACATACAGCAATTAAGTTGTCTGGCTGTAAGAGGCAGCACACAGCAGGGACGACATCACTGGAGCAATCCATCCCCAAACAACAGCCAGCATCATCTGCAGAAAGAGCCAGAGATGACCTGTGATTCTGGGCTACATCACTTACAGCACATCCAGACCATGCGAGTCCGATACAACTGAAGCTTCATGTTGAAGGTCTGTCAGACGCAGTAGAGTATCACCAAAAATAGCTCAGTGTTTAGGTTGCATTAACCTGGAGCAGTATTTGAATACAGTGTGTTTTTTAGTAAGAATATTCAGGAGACACACAGAAAAACCTACGTTGTTTCACCATGAACCTGTTTTAATGACAGTAAATCATGTTCTATAACAACACAAGGGTTTTTTGCATTGTGACATGATTTTCATGGCAACTAAACACAATCGAACTGAGTGGTAAATGTTTTCATTCCTATTAAAATGTCAATTTCTTTATATTTTCTATGATTTCTGAGTTAAAGTATCACCCATACATTTCATGTTAAGTTTCAATCACACACACACACACAGGTCTAAACTACAACACAACAGAAAGAGACAGACTGACTCTAAATGAGTTTAAAGTCGCTGCTGCATCTCTCCAGAAGTTCTGATTCAATCCTTCAAACTGGGGCAGATCTACAAGATCGTCAGACACTTCCAGAGGTCTAAAGACCTAAAGACCACCATCAACACAGACATCACACAATTACTGTCTCTTCCAAAACACAATTCTATTTAATTCTTTCCTTTCTCTTGTCTCTGTTTAGTCTCCACAGAACTGATGAGACTGGCAGCGTTTCTGACCAGCTGTCTAAATTTACCACATCTCAAAATGTATTTCTTGCTGCGATTCTGGAATATCTGATGATATCCTCTTGAATGCATTAGACAGAGATCCGTAATTTTACCTTAAACATTAAAATACCTAAACTATTAAAATACAAGTTAAATGAAAACGTGAACCGTCACAGTTGCCTCACAGAATCAGAATGTCACAGAAAACATGTTATTAAATATGTCATTCAATCTGACAGTGATGTGACAATATGAAATGTGTGTATAATGTGTTTCTCAGAATAGATTATTAACCACAGTGGGGCATGTTGTCACATTGAGAACCAGCAATTCAATAACAGCCGGTTATAAATGTGCAGCTAAATTTACACAGTTAACATGAAACCAAACAAATGACAAAACAGTACAAACAGAAAACATCAAACCACAGTTCTGACCAGCAGAACTTAATGAAGAACATTTAAACATGTCACAATCTTAATAAAGTCACTAGTTTAACTTGTTCACGTGTCACACCGACAGTTCGAGCCCCCGTTATAATGACCTCATGCCTACAAAGGTCACAGAGGTCGTCCATCAGAGACTGCACAGGTGTGAACACAGACCAGCACTACCAGCACAACCACCCACAGCATCAATAATTCATCACAGCACCTGACTGACATTCACTAACCAGATACAGCACAGCGTATCACCTAGAGAAATCAATTAATACATTTCAGTCTAATTAATCAGATAAGCACTGAAACAGACAATTACTATTGTCATGTGTGACTTATCAGACAGGAACTCAGACTCCATCAGTTCAGCACAGATCATGACTTCACACTCTGTATTAACATTTAAAAATATACGATCATGAACTTCTGCATCACACACATACATCTATAATACAGTAGCAGCTGTTACTGTGTGAACTAGCTCAATAATCCTCCAGTTACATGTATGTACATGTATGACACTTCCAAAATGACTTACAGTGCATTCAATGCACACATATCAGTACATGTGCTTCCTGGGACTCGAACCCACAACCTTTGCGCTGCTCTAACTGACGGAACTGTTTAACAAACACATTCAGTTTCCACATAAATAAAGTAGAACCAGTGTCAGTATATTATGAACCCGTTTCAATGGCTGCACACCTGTAACAGTGGGAGTAAAATCAGGGGCTGTCAGGAACTCTTGACCCGTTCAGCAGGTCAGAACCGTTCCCCGGTGCCGGAACTAAAGCCGGAAGCACAAGCCACTGATGTCAGATGTGCAGTACAGAATGAACACAGATGAACACAACAGCCTCTGCGCCGCACGACTGTAAGTTCATGCACACCGCGACACAGTAACTCCAGCGGGCTCACCTTCAGTCCGCGCGCGTCGCGTTTACACGCACCTGCGCATCAGACGCGCCGCACGCACGCGTGCTTCATGGTATCAGTCCGGCGGTGTGATGAAGAGCAGCGCTGATGTGAGGATGATGATGATGCTGCTGCTGCTGGACTCTTCAGCGTGTGTGTGTTTAGAGTCAGTCCTCCACACTGACCGAGCGCGTGTGTGTGTGTGTGTGTGTGTCAGTAACACAGGGTTCGCTCCGCCCCGTCACCGCTCCGCTGTCACTGAACACACAGCGCCACCTGGCGACAGCACTTATCATTGCTCATCATGAGATGATCGGCCAGCTGTTCATGAACTTTTGTCTTACATTATATAGTTCACTGTATTATTGTGTTCGCTTGTTTATCACACACACAAAAACAGGTTTTTATACCTATTACAAAAATATGATGTGGGATTTTTAAGTTGGAAGTTCAAATGTAGAAGAAATCCCAGATTTACACCTAATTGAAATCAACACCTGCTATGTGAATCATATCTGTGTGTATTTACAGTGAGATGAAGCAGGTTTGTCTGTGGAGGA
>JAZGTI010009896.1:0-18294 GCA_036877585.1 Botia kubotai
TAAATGTAAATGTACTTAATCTTTATTTTTTTTCCTTTTATTTTTCAACTCTCCCAACCTCTGAAAACCTCTTTTTTTGTTATGCTATTTAGACACTGCCTCCACATCAGTCAAAAAGACAGCTCAGAAGTGGGCTTCTAGCAGGGTTCTAGACTAGCCTAGTTCTTGCATTTGGATCAGGCTCCAGTCTGGAATGGAGTACTTGCTAAGTATAATTGTCTCATTCCTGATCAATAAAAGTCTTACCCTATATATTTCTTATTAAATATCTAATATGATACAGAATGTCACACTGGAAAATGAAAATGCTACAAACGTTGTTTTACATTGACTCGAATCATTTTATGGTTTCAAAGTTCCATATCACACATCAAAGTTCCAACTTTTTGCTTTCATTTGAAGTGTCTCTCTTAATATCCAAAGTGTTGTGTTGTTTACCTAACCTTATTTTAAACCCTCTCTTTGTGTGTCACCAATTGGAAAGGGAAGTGAAATAATGGAGGAGGAGTAGAGGGGTTGAGGTAATTGTCACCTGGACTTTAATGACTCAGTTTGTAACGCACCCACTCTCAACACCTGATCATGAGCAAATGTCACAACTGCAGGACATATGGTGTCCTCAAAAGTATTTGGACATTTAAGCCACATACATTTTGTGCATTTTTTGTTTTAAAGCAAAACATTTTTGAAAACAAAGTTTATAAGTATTTGTAAAGTTTTTGTTGTCAAGTATTATGCCACGAATGTGGCAGACCAGAAACGCATTTATGTGAAAAAATTCACAAAAGTTTTGTGACCTGCGAATTCGCATCACATGAAGAGGATCAAGACGTCACAGAGTGACCTTTTCAGATGGAAAATGGCACTATTGCACAATCCCATTTTATACAATACAGATTTAAAATAAAAAACAATAATAACAGTGCAGGCATGTCAGAATCCATAATGTGGGAATAAACAAACCCAAGGTTTACGCTGAGGGTTCTCCATAGAGAATACATTTGGCTCTGTATTATAGGGTTCTCCGTAGAATTTTCACTTGAATGTCTGGTGTGACCACGGCATTAGTGGCACATGCTCAGATGAACAACAACTATTATTTGAAAAATGGGACTGTTCTGATTGATCACCATTACACTATAATGAAACAATGGGTGTGGTCTCATCCAGGATGACAATGGCCTCATCCATAGGGTACAAGGATTCACTGAATGGTTTAGTTAATATGAAAGTCATATGCTGTAGCTATTAGGTCTTAGCCCAATTCGCTATATGTGTGGAATGGTCTTATAAGCTGGACATTTTTGTGGTCTCCTGAATAAAACAGTGGACAGGTTTGGGAAATCCTGCAAAAGTGGTTTCAGAAAACATTTTGCAAAAGCTGCTGTAAGTTTTGGATTTTGATTTAATATGTTGCATTACATCTAATGCAAGGACATTTAGATGTTTTTAAAGTGTGACATAAGAGTCCACATTGGAGCCACTGTACCATCAGAATGAGGTACAGTAGGTACAGTATGAAGTACTTGAAAAAGATAAATTGAAAAGATAATTGACAGAGTGAGAGATTTATTAGTAACAGATCAGAAGTAGAGAAGCAGTGCCAAATAACATTTCTGAATACTATTTTTTGTTTTACATAAAGAATTTGTATTGTATTCTGTCTTGTTTTGTATATTCTTAGATTTGTTAAAGTGTGATGCTTTCTAGTAGGGGTTCAGCCATATGAACAATGGTTCAATGAACAAAGGAATGGTTACACAAACTAACCTGTTCCTAAATATTTTAGAAACTTTTATTTATTTTGAAGCAGCAAGCTTTTCAGAAACATTTAAATAGTAAAACAATTATGAAACACAAAACCACAAAAATATTATATTTTGGCCAACAAAATTTGTCATTGACAAGTTGAAAAATATTACAAATAAACACACATGACAGTAAGCCTGTAATTATTTTTTTAAAAGCATTCCTGTCCTGAGAACACAGTTTAACTTTTCATTTAAAACTATAAAAAGGTGAAAACCATATAAAGAACCTAAAAAATTATACTCTGTGTGACAACAAAAGGCAGGTTCTTTGCTGTGTAAAAATTCAGTCATGTGAAAAATAACTCAGATTTATTTTGTAATTTAAGTACAAATAGAAACAAGAAACATTTACATCTGTTTACTAAAGATTAGTTATGCTACTAAGTTTCAGAAACCTATAACAGTACTAGAAAGTATTACAGTAGAAAACTGTAGTTTAATTTCTCAGCTACCACACATCTTTTATTTCAGCATCACAGCTCCTTCAATACAGCCTTGAAATGATCATTTTGTAATAAAATTTGCAGTGCTTTCATCATTTTTAGAACATTGATACATTAATACATTGATGCAGACTGGCAGATCTTGGTCATCATCTGATCTTTGGAAAACTTCTTAGATGTTGTTTTCTGTTTATTATCAGAATACTGCTCTTCCTCCTAGGTCAAAGTAAGGCCCCTGACCGTGAGCATGGGCATGCTGTGGTTGTCTATAAATGTGCCTGAGGGGTAAATGCAGAGAGGATCGTGGGTCTTGGCAAAGACGCAGTGGGTAGGAAGAAAAGGGATTATAAAGAGAGGGGGGAGCAGAGGAGGAGAGTGAGGGATCCAAAGGCGGCAGTAAGGATGGGTGTAGTACCATATCTGGCAAATAGGGGGCAGCAGAATTCAGTTGTGAGAAGGTTCCTATCTCAGTGGGAGCAACAGCAGGGTATGCATTTGAAGAGGCAGTACATTGTGGATGGGCTGAGTTTGATGGAATAGGAGGATTTGAAAGTGAAGGGTGCAGTAATTGAGAGGTGTTTGATGGTTGGATAGGAAAAGACTGAGATGGGATCTGAGAGGGGTTTATAGCTTGGGATGGAATGTGAGGGAAGGAGGGATTAGGGTATGACTGTGTAAAGGGAGGCTGAATTTGGGTTGTGTTAGGAATTGCAGGAACACTATGGATAGAGTTGGATGATGGCAGAGCCAGGCTCTGGAGGGGATGTGAACCAGATGAAATATGTGTAGGAAAGGGGTAAGGAGTGTGAGATGGAGCAGAGTTGGACCCAGGAGTGTTGTGCTTGGGCAAAGATGCAGGGAATGAAGGTACTGGGTATGCTGTGGTTGGGTGGAGAGTGTTAGAAACAGACTGTATAGGGACTTGATGGACAACATTGGTGGGTGGAAAGGGCAATGGTCCAGCTGTTGAGTGAATTGGATTTGAATATGCTGGCATAGTGCTCAAACCTGAGGTAGGTAATGAATGGGGAAGTGGGTAGGAACCAGCTGCTGCGGTTTGAGTAGATCCAGGCATACTTAGGTGAAAGCTAGGATTCTGTTGAACAGGGGGAAAGTGAAAGACAGTTGTGTTTGAATTGGAAGGAGTCATTATAGTGTTAGGGGTGGACTGTACAACAGGAGGAAATGGAAAAGCAGTTGGAGTCGTGTCTGGGTCAGATGGGGTGGAAATGGGGTTAGGGTTGCACTGTGCCACAGAAGGGAAAGAAAGGGCAGTTTGAGGTAGGTTTTGGCATGGAGGGGATGTTGGGTCAGGATCGTTTGAAGACTGCACTGGAGGAAAGGGAAAAGATGTCTGGGCTGAGTTCTGGACAGCAGGAGTTGTTGCACTGGAGGAGCTTAATCCACTATCATCTACCTGATTTTGAGCAGGATCAATAGTTAACCCAGAACCCTGACAAGAGGATGGTGTGATAGATTGGAAAGTTGGATTTGTAGGTGTATGGGGACTCAGACTGTCCTGGGATTGGTCTGATGGAAGAAGAGAGTGATAAGATGAAGAGGGGTGAAGGTGCGAAGGGGTGGAATGAGAGATGGAAGGGTAAGATGAGCCTGGAGGAGAGGTTGTAGAGGAGGGCATAGTCGTGGAGGAATTTAGAGCAGAATAGTCTGAGGAAGGCATAGAGGAGTATGTGGGCATAGAGGTTGGAGAGGCAATTGAGGAGGGCTGAGGAAGCTCAAGATCAGAATTCTGTGTGGAGGATACCACAGAATAGATGGAAGATGACTGTGGCATAGGCAGTGATGTGTGTGCTGAGGAGCTGAGTTGAGGGGTTGGAAAAGTTGAAGTGTATCCAGAAAGGCCCATTATTTGACCAGACCTGTTGGAGTAGAACCATCTTTAAATAACTTGCTCTAAAACAATAACCTTTGTTATTAAGTGTAAAAAATTCATGCAGCCAGGAAGTTATAGGACTTACCCATCAATTAGTGTGTTGTTTACATTATTTTCAGAGGTTGTTTGTGGTTGATTCTCCATTGAGGACGGTATGTCAGACATCTCAGAGGTTAAGAATGCTTGACTAAGGACAAGTGGTTGACCGGAGACTGTTGGTTCTTGCAGAGATGGTACTTCTGTATGAAAGCTTGAGTCTGTAATAGGGAGAGCTGTGTTTATGATTGACAGGGCAGAGCTTGTGAGTTCCACAGTTTGTGGGAGGAGCTCAGTGGAATCACATGGGTCACATGACTCTGAAAAAAGGAAGCAGAGAGAACACCCGTGTTTAAGAAACCAGTATTTGAGAAACAAACTAGACACTGTATTTATTATTTAATATTTCAGACCATCAAACTTTTTGATGTTGACAACAAAAACTTTTATGTTTTAGTTTGTCTCTTTGTTTTGATAAGTTGTTGAGTTGTTTATGAAAAAATAAATAACACACCGTAAATTTTCTCACCAATATCCAAGGATTCCTCTTGATTGGATGTAATTTTCCTCTTCAACCGTGCTTCTCTTTGTCTGGAAAAAAAGTATTAGTTTCAATCCAAGAGTTAAAAGGTGTTTATTTAAGAACTTGTTAACTGTATGGATATATGTGTCTGTAACTCACTTTTTACAGTTCATTCCATTCTCTCTAAAGCCTTTTGCGAAAGGATTGGAGTTGATCTTTAGCTCAGTTATCTAAAAAAAAGAGAGTCAAGTATAATTGATTTAGTAAATGTACAGATGTAAACAGCATTTATTTTGCTTTTAGATTTTTTTAAGTGTTAACATTATTAATATACAATTCTGTCCATATTTCTTTCTCCTGTACCTTGTTGTTCTGGTATGCAGTGACTGTAATAAACTGTGTTTCGGGGAAGGTAAAAGAGTGCTGAGCTCTTCCCCACATTAGCACATCCCGGGCCTCGATCACATGGACACGTGGCTGGTATCGATGCAAGGAGTGGAGGATTATCTTTAGGAGAAAAAAGTTGTAAATCAATGTCAGCATTATTGGTGCTTATCAGTACTGAAGAATTACATGTGACTAAAGACCTTTGTGGTTATCATACATAATGGAATATATCCAAAGTTAATGTGGTTAACTACACCTGAGGTTATTTTGCTAGAACACTTGAACTTGAGGGGAACTTACTTCATACATCCATTTGCTGATGTTATTTGGTTGAATATTGTATTATCTATGTAATTAGATGTGATTCATACTTTTTTAAATGTGGGCTTTAAATTGTATAAAAAATTAAATACTTTGTGGCCACCCTTTATGAAATTATAATCACATTTATTCAGAAGTAATTCATGTTTAATGATGTAAATTTTAACTATTTGAATCTAAATTAGTAATCTGTTAGACGTTATATAATAACCTAATAATAAATAATTTTACAATTACTCACATATCCTTGTGCATCTAGTGTGTTATTGGTGAGTTTGGCTCGGTGGAAGGATATGGAGCGATTCTGCCAGTGCTCCCCAGTCGCAGGTGAGTCTGGGTGGATGAAGACACGGTCTGGCAGCCGAGCTTCTGCCCCACCAACTACCTGCCAGCTGTTGTCTTGAAAACGGTAGCGAGAGGAATCAACAGGTACAATATCTAGAAGAAGAATGTAGCGCAGTGATGGGTTCAGTCCTGACAGCTTCACACGCAGCTGTGGAAACATTCTCCTGAGAACAAAATAGGTTGACAAAGGTCAAGAAATTTCAAAATTAATATTTCAAAATTACAAAAAGTACCCTGATTAATTTTTCACACTAGTTTGGAACAAATTAATACCACATTAGTACCACATCATTATGAGTAATTTTGATTATTATTATTATTAGATCATTATTTATTATTAGTGTGAATACTCAATACTAATGCTTACCTGCCCTTCTTTGTAACAATCATCTCAGTGCCAGCTGAGCTGAACTGTTTCCACAGTGATGCATTCTCAAGTTCCATTTTGACAGCATCTTGAGGATTCCCAGGAGTTTCAGCAGAGGCAGGAGGTGGCTGAAGAAGTCGAGGGGGCAAGCCACGAGCAGCCATGTCGCATGTAGTTGGGTATAATGGCACATGTGCTGAGGGCTCGCGATCTACAGGTGGCAAATGATCACATGTAAGTCAGAAATAACTACAGCAAGATGTCTTGTTTAACTTCTGTTTATTCAAACAAATGCACAGAAAATATCTTCCTGGGGTTCCTCTAACACAGTGATAGGGAACTGTGTTCCAGGAACAGGGTTCCCCATCCCTGCTGTAATACATTGATGAGCTCTAAACAACACTAAATATTCATATTTAATACGGTGTTGTACGGTAATATAATCATTGAACTGAAGTGACGGTAAACGGTTTTGTACCTTTGTATATTAAGTACATTACAACTAAATTTAATAATGAGATATAGAGTGGAGTTAAATTGGAGGAGGGATGCTGGAAAACTTCTTGCAGGAGTGTGGTAAGCAGCAGTTCATTTATGCCTGCTTTAGTGCTGTGACTGGTCAGATTAAATAAACATGCTCCCCTCCAACCTTCATTTAGAACTCCAATTGGAGACAACACTTTGGTAATTAGTTCTGATAACACTTCATCATAACCAATTTTAGACATTATTCTAACTATAAGTAACTTTTCAACTACTTATCAACTACCAGGCATTACAGTATTAGTAGACTATTTACTTTATATCTGCTAACACTTTATTTTAATGGCCCGCAACAGACATTCTACAGACTGCAAGTAACTTTGCAAATACATGTCAACTAATTCAACCCTAATCCTAACACTAACCCTAACCTAACAGTTAGGGCTAGTGTTAGAGTTAGTTGACATGCAATTGCAAATTAATGAGAGTTAGTTGACATGTAGATACAAAGTTACTTATAGTTAGTAGAATGTCTAAAGTGGACTCATATCATTAAATACTAAAACTAAAATGGTGTTTTCACATGTATTTTGTCACTCCATCTCACTTTGCTACTAATGTAGTAGCAAATATCTGCAAAATGTTCACAAACATTTGTATGCATATGTGCTATTATGGTATATGAAGTGTTCTTTTCCTCTGTGGTTTTGTTATTCCCTTGAAAGATTTAAATTCTCTCTTACCTCTGTAAAAGCAGTCGCCCAATCTCTGAGGTCCCAGGGCCAAACTTGGGTACATTTCCACACCCAGCATTTTTTTTGGTAGATGTCCTTTATTCTTGCTCTACTTTTGGTTTATCAGCATCAAATCAACACTCATTGATCATAATCGTAATGGAATAAAGTCTTGTATCTTCTTTTCTGTGTTTCTAATATGCCAAAGAATGACTGTTACCTTCTGTATCTTCTCTTCTAATGCCTCCCTGCATGTCCCCTTGCGTATTATATAGGTGAGTGTATCTTCACACATTTACCAAATGGTGAGGTCTTCACACTTCCTCCTTCTTCTTCTGTTTCTCCAGGCTTCATCTCCTGGGTCCAACACTCCTGTCTTAAAATACTGGTTAAATAAATACAAGCTCAATACAATTACATGCAAACAGACTGTTTAAGATGAACAAATTCAATAGTTACACTGGCCCTCAATATTGCTACTAACATTCAAAATCGGCATGGAAAAGAGAAAACTCTTTATTGAGTTCTCTGGTAATTTAAATGGTTCATGCTGGTATGGGTTTCTATGGGGGATGCAGTATTATAGCCAGATGGCTTCTGTTACCTCTCTTACTATCTTTACTTTCAATGTCAAACTTCTTAATCCATGAAATAAATCCAAAGCTTGTAATGTTTACAGACAGGCCCAGCATAAATGTGCCTACTAGTTTTCTCTACTATATGGTATGTTAAAAACACTATGTGAAATGAATAGTAGGTCAAAATATCCTGTATGCATGAAACAGTAGGCAGGGAATACCCAGATGGGCAGTATTCAATCCCATGAGGCCACAGGAGCTAAGGAGTGACCAGTTATTTACGTTAGAAATTGAACAGGACCCAAGGGATTTTTTTTACTTTTTTATTAGTACATTATAGCTCAAAGGTCACCTGTCAAGGCAAACATGGCCATTGTAGTATGTCCAGGTTTTATCCTACATGTCATAACTTTACATACTATATTAATGGTTGATAAGTATGTACTTATAAGTATGTAGTACGTATGTACTATATATGTAATTCAGTATCTACTGCCACAGTACAACAAAATTTTGGATACATTCCTGAAAACTTGTTGACAAGAACATGTTGCTTATGAAAGTAAAAGCTACAACAGAGATTAAACAAGACACAATTGTTAACAGTAACATGAGTAAATGCATTAGTTGTGTTTTCAAGTGTTTCTTAAACTTGGTTCCTGGTTTCAGGGACATAAAACCATAAGTTGGTTGCTAACTGAGCAAATGTCACACCAATTTGCTTTTATTTCACACTAAATGAAGAAGGACAACATGCTCTGTAAATGAATGACATAAGCTGTATGATATAAGGCACAGTCATATATAGACACTGACCTGATGTATTCTTTCACTTAACATTAAGAAGGATATAGTGTGGAGTTTAATTCAGCATTTGCTCTTTGTTCAGTTCAATGTCTGTTCTTCACTCTCAGTTGGTGGTGAGGGGTGGGTCTGCAGGTGGAGGCATGTAAAAGACAGTTTGGTCTTACTGCTACAGTTTGGCCACTAAGGTAAACAAGGATGCTAACACAGCATCCAAATGTCTTTTAAAAAGCAACCCTAAAATTAGCAAAATTAACAAATTTAAATTAAACAAATTAAATTTTCTTTCAAATATGTTTCTTTGCATGCTGTTTGTTCACAAAAGAATTGGCAATATGTTGCATTTTATGCAAAAAGAATCTTACAAAAGATACAATATTACTGTATAGGCGTAACTTACAGGGTCAGTGAAAAGAATTATTATTTCTTTTGTTCTTCTAAGTAGTAGTTTAAAAATGTTTCCAGAAAATATGTATTCGGTGACTAGACTTTAAAACACCTACCATTAAACGACACATTATTTACACCTCATTTACAAGTTACAAGTGGAGTTTATTGTCATTTCAACCATATACAAGAACATAGTGAAACGAGACAACGTTTCTCCAGATCAAGGTGCTACATAAAACAAACACTAAACATCACAGACATAAGGGCTACATAAATTAAACAAAGTACAGTATATACATAAAGTGCACAAGTGCAAAAACRTGCAGACAGCACAAGACAGTGTAACAAATGTAAACATAAGTGTATAACAATGTAAACAATGTAAACATGGTATAGTTAACATATATTTAGACCTTTTAGAAATTTAGACATTTCTTGAATAAATTAATGAAATGACCTTGAAAAGTGACGAAGTCTTCTCCCAACAAACTGCTCTAGTGTTACCATAAAATTGTTGTTGTTGCAGTTGTTTTGTTTTTCATTCACAGGGACATGATAAAAGTAGGGCTGGGAGGGCGAGGAAGTGGAGGTGTGACCCCCTGTGTCTTGCCCAGAGGGGGGAGGAAGTCATTACTTACTAGATTGTGTGTCCATTTAAGAGTTTATAGAGACTCTAAGGCCTAATGGCAGCTAATGTGTTTATGATTGTCCAGGTGTGCCTCTTTTAGCAACAGTAGCACCACAGACTTCATTCACATTACATTAGCTATAATGAAGTTGTTTTTGTCTAAAGAATTGTGTCATGTTTAAATCTGTTAAGTGTATTGTTAAAAAGCCAAAAAGGTGGGATCTTAAGGGTTAGGGTTGAATTTTTGAATACACACCTGTGATTCAAAAATTCATTACAATGTATTTAGTTTTACTAATGCATACTGTTAAAATGACCGTTTTAGACCAGCATGGATTTGTAGGCTGGAATATACTGGATTAAACTAGTTAATAATCCTGGTGAGGACACCAGCACTTCAGCATCTAAACACAAAACATACAAAAGTTTCAGCAGGGTAAGCATTTTAACTTTTTATCCTGTGTTAGGAAACTTTGCCATTTGTTAACCTCCTCAAAAAAGCATAAAGTATCTCTTAAGGAATTTTAGAAGAAACATCTGAGGCAAAATGTTATAATTGTATGTTAAACATAACTGAGAATTCAAAACGGTCTCTTGAACTTTTTAAAAACAACTTGGAAATAATAAAACATTGCTTTGGGTGGTTACTAATAAATTTCAAAACAATGCATTGTTTGCAATCGGTCCATTGTTCAACCTTATTTCCACAGTTATGATATCAGTATCATACCAACCACACACATCCATAAAATCACACACAAATTCTCAAGCGTGATCACATGCTTGGTTGCACAGAATGAACACTAGAAAACCGCATGAGATAAGACATGTAAAGCCGGCAAGACTAGTCACTGAAAAGTTCATATGAAAACAGAAAATATTCAAGTGGTTAAACCAACCTTCAAAATGTTCCATTAGTGAGTACTGTGTTTCATTAACATATAAATGAACATGTAGCAAAGGCTTTTATCTAAAACTGTAACATAAGCAGTTCATAAGTATACAGTAACAATGTGTTTCAGATTTGTTTATGAAAGTAAAAGCTACAACAGAGATTAAATGAAACACAATCATTAACAGTAAAATGAGTAAATGCATAGTTCTCACAAAGTTTCTTGAACAACCAGTGTGATGTGGTCTTGGTTCTTGGTTTCAGGGACATAAAATCATGAGTTACTGACTGGGCAAATGTCACGCAAAAGCATTTTTTCCCACGCTAAATGAAGAAGGACAAAATGCTCTGTGAATGAATGACATAAGCTGTATGATATAAGGCACAGTCATATATAGACACTCAGTTGGTGGTGAGGGGTGGGCCTGCAGGTGGAGGCATGTAAAAGACAGTTTGGTCTTCTACAGTTTGGTCATAATTTAACATAATACCATCACATGGTCTACATTGTGACATTTGGGACTTTCGAGGCATCATACAAAGGATTGGGATGTATGTTGCATGAAATTCTTAGAATGTGGTTATCTATGCTATATTTCAAAATTTTAAGAAGAAGTCTGGATTAACTGTGGTCAGAAAGTCAGAAGTTTTGCTGTTCATCTGAAACTGTGACCTCAAACCACAATTTTTCTATTGCATTCACAACATATATATCTTCATAGTTTCCATTATTTTACGTTTCACAATATTTGGATCTCAGTGGTATTTTAAATGGAATGAAATCTGATTTCTGTTTGTCCATGAAGTCCATTATTCAACCCTATTACCTTTATTTTGGAGCAATCCAGTTATGATATCAGTATCATACCAACCACACACACACCCTTAAAATCACACACAAATTCTCATGCGTGATCACATGCTTGGTCGGACAGAACAAACACTAGAAAACCGCATGAGATAAGACATGTAAAGCAAGTAAGGAATAACCACTGAAGAGTTCCTATAAAAACAGAAAATACTTCAGGAGGTTAAACCAAAGAGCTGTTGATAGATCGAGCATTCATATTTGCTTTCTGTAGTGACATCGACAGACCTTAATTATATCCAGCTCAAAGTTCATTTTGTCAGGGATTAACTAGTTACTATAGTTGTTAGAATGGAAGCGGTGAGCGGGATTCTTCTCTTCTTGATCGCTGTTGTAATTTATGTCGCTTGTTCTCTTTACCTTCTACACAATCCATTCATCCTTCATAGAAAGAAACGACTGGAATTCTACTGCAGACACATTTCACACAGAGGAGGCAAGTGGCCTATCACACTTTTAAATTTTACAACCACAATAGCATAAAAAAATATGACCTTCGTTAGATTGTGAAATCTCTTTAACATTTTATTATGGTGAATTTTTGATTCCTGAATGTCTATAAGTTTCAACAGTTCAAATATGATTTTTAACTATTCAACAGATTCAAAGCTGAACTTCTAGGTTCTGTAAAGACTCCTTTTGATTTTGGTGTTTTTGTGGAACATTTAAGCTATGTAAGGAAGTTTGTTTAATTGTAATCAATTTATAATAACAAACAAAAAAGCATGGACTGCAGGTCCATTGATACACCTTTCAGAGAGGGTTCCATTTGGTACTTGCTAAAAGATTACTAAAAGATTAACCCTAATGTCTTCATTCACAGTTGGAATTTCCAGGAACCTTAAAGGTTTACCTTAAACTTTAAACTCGTTCCTGTTTAGTGTACTTTGTGACAACATTATCCATGTTCCTACTAATTAAATTACAATGTTACATTCATTTAGTGTATATGTGTTAATTATTTTGGGCATTATTGTTTTTTAGGGTCTGGAGAGAAGATAGAAAACACAATAGAAGCATTTACACAGTGAGTGTCCTTTGGGGTCTATTTTTTGTTCTATCTCTCCTTCTTTCTCTTTTAAACCATCTAATCGTATCACTGCTGTGATAGTGCCATTAAGGTGGGGACTGAGATGCTGGAGATGGACTGTCACATCACTCTGGATGGTTATGTTGTGGTTTCACATGATGAAAACCTTTTGAGACAAACAGGATATGATAAAACACTGTCATCGCTTAGATTTCAGGTAGATTCTGAAATCTTTTACTGCCATTAAATAGCTGCCATATTGTCTCGACTATGATTTTTAATTCTATGCACGTCGTGATGGTTTTTAAATTTCTGTTAATGTTTTAGGATTTGCCTCTTTATGAAGAGAAACTTGAGGTCACATTTAATGCTGGTAAGATTATTCAATAATGTGTATAAACTGTTTTATATAATAATATGTATTTATTTGTTGGTTTTTTGACACCTTTATATTGTCCTTTGTTAGGACACTATAGTTCAGGGAAGGATAGAAGAATTGCATTACTTGAGGATGTCTTCAAGAATTTTCCCAATATGCCAATGACACTTGAGATTAAAGAAAATAATGACTTGCTCATTAAAAAGGTGGAGTATTTTTGCCATACATCCTGACACAATATTAACAAACTTATTTTGATGTGAATACTTGTAAGATTTTAGCTTATAGAGCTAAGGTTAAGACTTAAGCTCCTTAACCTTATGATATTCTTATAAATCAATCATTTCCCTCTGATTTTATGGGCAAGTTTGAGCATTAACTAATAATGGAATGAAAAATAATATGATTTAACTTTTTTATGTTGCTATAGATCGCTCATCTTGTAAAACAGCACGACAGAGAGGGTATTACAGTCTGGGCTACTGAGGAATCTGACATAATGGCTAAATGTCAGAAGAAGGTACAGCAATAGGTTTTGCTCTGTAATTTTTAACCATCACAGTCCTGTACTTATATACTAATAGACTACAGTCATACAAGCAAAAACAGGCATATTTAATTTGCACATATTTAAGTTGTTGACAGTGCATGTTTTCAATGCTCCAGTTTTATCTAGATTATCTATTTTTTTCTTTTGTGTCATTTGTTCTGTTTGCAGAACTCAAACATGCCCTATATGTTTACTATAAGGCGTGGACTACTGCTTTTATTGCTGTTTTATACTGGACTCCTTCCCTTTGTGCCCCTCGGAGAAAGTCTACTGCAGTTTTACCTGCCCAGGATTATAAATAGGTTGGTCTATATTTAATCTGTCAACAGTTGGATTTAAATTCACAGAGAACCGGTCATAAACTGTTAACATTTTTTAAGTGTTATCAATACATTGTATTTGACTTTGTACTAACGCAATAGTTATGTGTGATCTTTCAGAACTTACATTCCAGAGGAAGCCATTCTGAAGAAAAGATCTGTAGTGTCTCTACTTCAGAAGTAAGTGTAGAAGTGATTTCTCTCTGCCCTTGATGCTAGTAAAACTTTCTTAAAAACGAGGTCATTTTTGTAACCTGTGATTGGATGACATACAATACATCACAATCGTTGAGTGTCTATTACTGATGTTTTATTCAGGTTGACCATGCGAAAATCTTTGTTTGAACACTTGGTCAAGAGGGGTATACAGGTGAGCATTTGCCATTTTTGTAAAGTAAAGTGGCTAGGTA
Source organism: Botia kubotai (assembly GCA_036877585.1). NCBI lineage: Eukaryota > Metazoa > Chordata > Actinopteri > Cypriniformes > Botiidae > Botia > Botia kubotai. Next base: position 14,194 of record JAZGTI010009896.1, read on the forward strand.
ATGTACCAGTTTTTTATATAAAGCCTAATATACAGTATAAATATATGTGTTTTTGCTTGCGTCTCAGGTGCAGCTATTTGTGTGCAATGAGGAGAGTGACATGGCAGCTGCTTTTTCAGTGGGAGCCACGGGTGTTATGACCGACTACCCCACCCTGCTATCAAACTTTATTGAAAAACACCCTCCCCCTCCCCCTCCTACTGTTTTTTAGACATTGCAAGAGCACACTAAAAACTTCTTTAGTATTGAATAGTAAGTACATTTAGATGAGCAAAGAATTGTAAATAGATTTTTTATGTGACAACAGGAAGCACTTTTATTTAAAAAAAATGCTTTGCTAAACAATGTTACATTAACAAACTAAAGTTATACAATAAAATGGCAAAATTATCCTGTGTGATTTCTAGATGCATAGTCCAATATGACTGAATTCTAAATGGCTGTGTAACTGGACAAAATTACACCACTTGTAGCGGATCTCTGTCTTTTTCAGAGATCAATATAGTAACCGCGTGACCGAGCTTTGCTGCTAGTCTCTCTTTAAATATGACCAGGTAGCCTCTCTCACTGTTGCTGTGGTCACTGAGAATCACACTTGTACCTTTGGCAACAGCATCTAGGACCTCATGATGGGACATCTCACCTGATCCAGACAACAATAATAATTGCAATATAACAAAACAACAATAGTTAAGGGTTTTCCACTGTAAATATAAAATAAAAGCTGTTATTCTGTAGTAATAAAAAGTAATAAACTTTTACTTTTGATTAAATAAAATACTTTTAAACATACCAGTGATGTAGAGATCTGCTTTCACACCCTGTATGACAGACGCTCCAGACCCTGCACAGACTGCAACTGTCTTCACCATAGAGTCTAAAACATCATATAAATGCTGTAGTAAGGTTGTAATTATTGTACAAACACTTTAAGCTATTCAGTCTGGCTACATGTGTAAATGTGAAACCGAAACTAATTCTCTCATTGGCTCCATATGAACTAGCTCCTAAGCCCTCACGACCACAGCGCAACATCAAGTGCACTATTTCAGACATATCAACCATTCATTCCCTTCAAAACAGCTTTTCATACCCCACCTAATGTTCGCTGGTCCCCCAGAGCCAGTCTCAAGTGGGGTAAACCAAGGTGACTCTTCATCTTCTCAACTGCTGTAGCCACAGACACTGGCTCATCCAAGACACTAAATCGTCCTTGACCACAGCCTAACAAAGGAGGCTAAAGACAATGAAATGAAATTTAACTGGTCAACTGTTTTTCCCTCATACAGCAGAAAAAGTGTTAAAATGTCAAATACTGTGATTACCAAAGACTGTCCAAGAGAGACAGATCCCTTTTTCACAAAATGGTTTAACAGATAACTGAGTTACAGTATGGCTTAATTACCTGTTGGACTTGTGTGATGTTTAGAGATTTGCTTGCATAAGGATTTGAAACCAAAGTCTGCACAACAGCAGTCAGAGCTGAACTTTCACAGGTGAGAATCACTAGCTGCCCTCCGCCTTCATTTCTGGAGACAGAAAAATGGAACGACCTTAAAATTATATCAATGTTATTGTACTTGTTTTAGAAATTTAACCCTAACTTAACCCTAACTTGCCTAACAATAGAAATTTATGTAAATATCTCTTGCATATTTATACATTTTACATGAGTTCTGGTCCTCTCGTCTAATTGAACAAGCAGGGATCCAGAAGTGCTGAAAGTCAGTACATGGGTTATTCTGTCTCGTGCCCACAGCTGTGCTGGTACTCCATACAACAGCACTCAAGTATACACAAGTATCTTTCAATGTAAATAAGTCATATAATTAAGAATGCTAAGAGACGTTAAGTGATGTAATACGTACTTTACTGTAGATAACTGAAAGGTATCGTTGCCCTCAATGCCTCTGAGTTGCGTCAAAAGGGTGTTCAATTCTCCCTCACCCAAAGATGAGAAAAATTCAAGTCTGTGTCTTTGTTGGGTGCTAGAGTGGGCTTGACTCAATACTGATATTTTCCCACTTCCTGTGGAATAAGGATCAGGTATTAATCTCTTGGTTGAGGTGAAAGGTTTGCTTTATACTTTATCATGAACTCACACTAAAGTCAGTTTTCTTACCCATTCCTCCAATTAGCCAATCATTAACACCACCGTGTATGCTGTCCCATGAGGTGTGTGGGGAAAAAATTGCAATGCCGCCCTCTAGTGCTCTGACAGTCAATTGCTGCTTCCAGTCTTTCTGAACCAAGCGTTTGAAAGGGCGAAAAAGTGGTGGGTGGTATGAGATAATCAGGTCGCAATGCATCATCACAGCTTCATCCATGACAGCCATTGTAAGGTCATTTGTTAGCAGGATTGTTTTGATTGGTCGTGATTTGCTGGGCTCCACCAACAGGCCAACATTATCCCATGATTCAGCCAATGACAGCGGAGCAAGCTGCTCTAGAACATCAAGCACTTCCTTTAAATCCATTTCTCCAGCAGGATGGGTGAAATTGGAAAAATCTGACTTGAGCAAAGGAAAATGGGATGTTGGTTGAACAGAGTAAAAGAAAGCTGAAAATGGGACAGAAGAATACCCAAAATAAGACGTGAGAAAAGAATGAGATGAAGGTGAGAACAAGGAATAATGTGAAGCAGAAATCTTTGCACTGAGATGCTGTGCGCTGGTTTTAAAAGAGATGTTACAGCTGAGGTTAAGGCAGTTGAGTTGAAACAGTCTAGAAACGTTCCTACACCCAGCAAACATGAGCAAAGGAACAGCTGTAAAAAATAAGAATTAAAAATAACATTTATTAAGCATGTTATTTTTACAAACATGTATTAACTAATTTGACAGTTAGGGAGAACTATCTCCCTAACAATGTGTTCTTTACATTTCACATTTATTTATTTATAATAAAGTAAATTCCCCTTAAATTTAGGTTGCTTATTGTTTTGGACTGAACTTCGTAGAACGATTATTTAAAACATTTAGCGTTGCATGCAGTAGTGAGCGATTTTTTGACAGACCTAAATCAAATGACGACTCTCAATATCAATCAATATGCAGTTATCAAATTGGATCGCAAATAATTCACTGGTGTGCCACCCCAAAAAGGTCCTGGTGGCATCAATGATGGAATGCCACCTAGAATGCTTTTTCAACGCTACATAAGTAGTTTTATGTATGCTGAACACCAACTTTATGTTGGCTGTTATTTGACACTATCCTTCTCAAAATATAATTCCCAATTCATACTGAGGCACAATTTATATCCTAATGCAGTGCAATCATTTTGATATACGTTATAACTTGGTTTCTCTTTATGAAACCAAAGCCTGCCCTATCACCATAGGGCGAGCTTCAACACGTTTCTGGACAAATTTACTGCGCTAATAAACTGCCCTAAATTATTTAAAGATTGCTCTAGTAAATAAAGATTGCTCTAGTGAATTGATCAACTAGTCACATTACATAAATACAACTCACTGTAATTTTCACTTCCACGAACGAATGAATTTGGCAGTTGTCAGCCTGCAGAGTACGAGAACGTCAACGTAATATCCGGTCACGTTTAACTCGCTTGGAATGTTGGTTCTTGTAGTTTTTATACAACAGCAACGGTTAAATAATATAACCCTTAATAAATTATTATAATTATTATATTGACAAACAGACAAAAGATTCCTCAAAAAAACAAAAATAATGTTTTTTAAGAAATTTGTTGTTTTATATTATTTTTTAGTTTTGAGAACTTTTTGAGAAATGTATTTTAAAAATATTTGTAATAAAATATAAAGAAATATATAAATTAACAAATAGTTCAATAACATAGACTAAAAAAAATATTTAAAAAACTCTTTAAAAGAAGAGCTATAATCGCATTTTCTAAAAGTACAGTAGACAGCAACTTCTCCCGAAAGGGAATGTACCTGATCATACAAATAAATAAAACTTTCTTCCTCTGTCTTACAGAATGCACATAAATTGGAAACATCTGCAAAAATAGCAGCTTGGGAGATTGTTGAGTAGATATCTTAAAATGTACTTCCCTTACTTTGTTAATGATGCAATATTGTTTTAGGAAGTAACCATGATCTGTTTCAGTAAATAT
>JAZGTI010009897.1:0-18294 GCA_036877585.1 Botia kubotai
TGTCTCATTTCAAAATTACGATTTTTCGCCTGCATGCTCCATAGTCACCTGTCTGAATGTAGCATGTGCCCTGTTGAGATGTCAGTTATGAGACAGTGATGGCAAACAAGCTCATGGACACGGGTGCCACTTCAGCACCTGCTGATGGTCGACAGTCCATCACCTCATGTGACTGTTTGAGGCAGTCAGACAATGCATTTACAAACCTAAATTCTTAGATCTTGAGTTTTGGGTTTGTTGGATTGCCAAAACTTTTCCAGACTAGAGGTGGGTGGTATTACCAAAACTGTATTTCACAGTATCAGTTACTTTATATTGTGATATATAAATATACACACAATTATATATATATATATATATATATATATTGTGGTGTATATATATATATATATATATATATATCACAATATAGATATCAGAGCTGTTAATTATAATATTTAACATAAACATAAGCAATTACATAAGCATGTAATAATTTTTCAATAACCTAGTGATTAATTGTATAAATCTGAAAAGGGCTTAAGTTTTTTATTTTTACATGACACAAACCAAAGATAACCATATTCATAACAAATAAATTCTGTGCAAACACAAATAGAATCTGTGCAAACACACTTCACATTGTGTAACACCTGAGTTAAAAACAAAACAATAAAAAAGGCTTAAAGCTATAATAAATGGCGGATATATGCACACCTGCAACAGTATGACCAATTAGTTGTATTTTATCTTAATGCGCCTAGTTATGGTGTTGCTCAGCAACTGTAAACACTGTGCAGTTATACTTTGTCTTCACCAGATGTGTGCAGCATGGTACAAAGAGTCAGTACGAAATTACTCCTATTATAATCATCAAAGCTGCTTACATTGGAATTGCCCATCTGTGACACAGTAGTCAATGCTATAGTTTTGTGTTTTGTGCCACTGTAAAATAAAAGCAGTATAACCATATAAATGGAAGAGCAGAAACTTTACCAGTTGACAGTTCTTTGTGCAATGTTATATAACGTCATACCACCCAACCACATAAATATAAGTTTGTGTCAGGATGTTGTTGCTGTCTAGTGTCTCTGTGAAACCCTAAAGGACTAAAGCTGCTGTCACCCAAATTTACAGTCTTCTCCACACAGGCTTTTATACGGATGTTTATAATGATTGCTTGTCCCAATAGTGTATCATATTGTCTAGCTATGTCACCAGCAACAAAGATCTCGACAACATAAGGAAATAAAGTCAAAAAGTTGCTCTGATCATCTTTGACATTTAAACAGATTTTAATTCAGGCTAATACATCTTTTAACATTTCCCACAACTGGCACTATCAATTATGAAATAATCGTGTTATCAATTTCAAAGGGATGAAGATACAGAGTGCCGATTTTCATGCTCCCCTCCTTAGTGTCTTTTTCAAAAGAATGCTCCGTATTCACTGTGTGATTCTTCTGGCTTGGTGCCACACCCCTACAGCAAAACCAATTAGTTGCAAACACAGTGCTCTGCACCTGCTAAGCTAACCTATAATAATTTCTATGATAGATGTTGGCTGGAATGTAATTTTGAACAAAGTCTACAATAAAAATGTTCCAGTATTCTTATCACAGGTTTCCTCAGGTAGCTTACTGTTCTAATTGATATTTAATTGAGCAGTTAGTATTTTTCTACCATGGATAATTTAGTTTTCACTACTTTGGCAAAGCCTGTCCTCTGTATTTCCTCTTTTAAGTTTTAAGTTTTTGTTTTGCTTTGTGGCAAATACTGTTTTAGAGGTGCATTGTTCTCTCATTGTTATGCTGATGTCACATGTGCATGCTACTTCTCTGTTCTTCTGGAGTCTAGTTCTAGTGATATCATTCAATAATGTAAACAAATGCTCTACTAACATATATACAGTGCATCCACAGAAACTCCACACGCAAAGCAAAAGAGCCAGTTCCAAAATTATGAATAATGTTTATAAAAAAAGTTAATCTGAACTTGCAATGTTTGAAAAAAACAATAACCCTGTAAAATCTTGCAGTTTGCTATCTTGGCTTATTGTGGTTAAACAATAAGGTTTATTGTGTTATTTGCCCTGCTGGAACTGTGTGTTGCCCCTGTGTTATGTGTCATTATGCAGTTTATATTACCATCATTATGGTTTGTGTTAAATAAATATTTTACATTTTGTAAGATAGCATCTTTTTTGATCGAAACTAACAAGCTTTAAATCACCACACTATAAAATTTTGATAAAAAACTGATAAAATGTAATCAAATTCTAAAACCACATTCAAAACTATGTTGGCTCAACATAAATAAGGTCATACAATCATACAATCTTATGATCATATCTGTTATGGAGGAGGCCACCGCTCTGCCTCCTCCGCTTCACCAGAGGGAGCCCTCGCCAGAGTACTAACCAAATTCGGACTACACCTTCCATGTGCCCTTGTACCTTGTACTGATTACTTCCTGTTTGCCACCTGATCCCTATTAACCGGGCTATATAAACCCCGGACCTTTATAGACTCATTGCGATGTCCTGTATTGCTACAGATTGCATTTAAGAGCATTTTTCCCAGTTGTTTATCTGGTTTTCGTATTTTGATTGTTTCTGGTGTTTTTCTGATTGTTTGCTGCCTGCCCTTTTGACTCTGCTTTGGATTGCATTTTTGGATTGTTTGCTGCCTGCCTTGAACTGTGACTGTTTAACGTTTATGATTGTTTGCTGCCTGCCTCGACCTCTGCCTGTGTTTACATTTCTGATTTTGCCTATTACTGTTTGCTGGTATTTTGACCCCTGCCTGTTTTTGACGATTCTATTAAAGCTGCAAATGGATCCTCATGCCTCCGCGTCTTTGTTACAGAAGACACTGCCATCCAACTATTCAGCAGCCATTCAGCAACTCTCTACCAAGCTATCTGCTCAAGCGTCTCAATTATTGATGCACCAGCATCAGCTCACTCGATTGCTCATTTTTTCCTTCTACCAATGTTGGCAGCAACCCCTCCTGCACCCTGACAGCCGATTACCACGGTCTCCACTCCGGTCAGCCCGTGACTCGCCTTCCCTCATGGTGCAAGGGTTTTTTACTAAAGTTCTCATTGTTGGTCTCCCAGCAATTGGTTCTCTACCCAAAGAAGAGCAGCCGTATTGCTTTTGTCTGCTCTCTCCTTACAGGCAAGGCCCTGGAGTGGGCTACTGCAGTCTGGGGAGCAGATGGATCCACGTTCCCCACGTTTGACTCCTTTTTGCGTCACTTTAAAGAGGTCTTTGAGCACTCGTCGGAGGGACTCAGCCCCGGAGAACAACTGCTATCGTTAACCCAGGGAAGTCTTCCTGCAGCGGAATATGCACTGAACTTCTGCACACTCGCCGCTCAGACCACCTGGGTAGAGGACACACTGCTTCTTCTGTACCGAAAAGGACTCAATACCGAACTACAGTCCGAACTCGCGTGTCGTGATAAAGGGAGGAGTCTGTGTGAGTACATTGAGCTTTCGATTCAGATTGATAATCTCATTCATTCTCGGTGTCCCCGCCGATGCAATGTCCCCACCGGGCCCAAGTGTGCAATTTTCTTCGAGCCCATGCAGATTAACTTCACTCGTCTCACTACTGAGGAACGAGAGCGTTGCTTTCGTTCTGGGCTCTGCCTGTACTGCGGACATCAGAGGTCCTCCTGCCCAGTCCGGCCCAGCTCAGACCGAGCCCCGGTGAGTTTAGCCTCCACTTCTAACAGAAATAAGCAATGTTATCCGTATACCTGTCACTGTCATTTTCTCTAGTATTGAAATAATCACATCTGCTTTAGTTGACTCAGGTACTCCAGCGAATTTCATATCCGCTGAATTCGGACAGAGTAACCGCATCCCTCTAATCACATGTTCCACATGTTCCTCACAGTTATATGCCATCTCTTCCCCTGCTCACACTATTGTTCTGGGTTTGCCCTGGTTACGTATGCATGAGCCGTTTATCTCCTGGAGCGAAGGTCAGATCCTTCGCTGGGGATCTGGCTATTGTCTTTAGCAAGCGCAAAACCTCACAATTACAGCCACACCATTCTGTAGATTGCGCCATTGACCTCATACCCGGCGCAACTCCATGTGGCAGTATATAGAGGAGGAACTGGAAAACGGCTTTTTCCACCTCGTCCAGACATTACAAGCATTTAGTAACACTAAATATTGGTAGTAACACTAAAATACTATTATATATTTAGTAACCAAAATATATTTAGTAACACTAAATACTATTGGCCAACAGTCCGTCAGTTTTTCAGTTTTTTTATGAATGATATCTTTCACGACATGCTCGAGACATGGGCAATAGTTTATATAGATGACATATTAATTTATTCCGAGTCGTTGCAGAATCACATCAGACATGTCCGTTTGGTCCTCCAACGCCTTATTGAGAACAATTTGTACATCAAGGGTGAGAAGTGTGAATTTACATTTACATTTATGCATTTGGCAGACCCTTTTATCCAAAGCAACTTACATTGCATTATAGTATACATTGATTCTGAGTATGTGCAATCCCTGGGATCGAACCCATGACTTTGCCATTGTTAACGCCATGCTCTAACCACTGGAAAGCTATTTCCAGCGCTACAGAAAAGCTATTGAATTCCACTATTGAATTCCACACGAATATGAATTCCACACGACCAGCATGACCTTTCTTGGTTATGTGATCAGTCAAGAGGGGGTCCCTAAGACAGTGAAAGAATTACGTTTCCTCGGTTTTTCAAACTTACCATCGATTTATTTATGGTTTTAGTTCCGTGGCTGTGCCTCAAAACATCATTCAGGCCAATTAGTATGAAACGATACGGCAACCAGGGCCTTCTCAGAACTCAAAACACACTTTACTACCTCCTACACCACCCAGATCCTGATCTCCCCTTTATAGTCGAGGTGGACACCTCTAATCACGGTGTTGGTTCCATATTGTCCCAGTGCCATGGTTCACCCTCCAAAATGTTTCCATGTGCGTTCTTTTCATGCAAACTCTTCCCTGCTAAACAAAATTATGATGTAGGTAATTGTGAGCTACTAGCCTTAAAATTGGCCTTAGAAGAGTGGTGACATTGGCTAGAGGGAGCTGCACACCCCTTACAGTCATAACAAACCACAAAAATCTAGAATACATTCGCACCACAAAACGTTTGAACCCCCATCAGGCTCGCTGGTCCTTATTCTTCACTTGTTTCGATTTCTCAGTCACCTATCGTCCTGGTCCTAAGAATGCTAAGGCTGACGCCTTGTCCAGACAAGCAAAATCTACACCCAAGTCCCCTAAACGTATCATGCCCAAAAATATCCTAGTTGCCCCAGTACAGTAGGATCTCCACACAGAGATCCTTAATGCAAATGAGTCTCAGCCCCATCCCGCCAATTGCCCCGACAACCTCAATTTCGTGCCCAAGCCATTTAGAAAGTGTGTACTCACTCAGTTGCATGAAAATCCGAGTTCTGGTCACCCAGGGTCCACTGCCACCATCCAGTTGGCCTACCTTCCTGAGAGACACCATCAAGTACATCCAAAACTGCCCAGTCTGTCAATCCTCTAAGACCCCCAGACAGTTACCTGCCGGACTCCTGCAACCGCTACCCACACCACAGCGGCCCTGGTCCCACATCCCTATCGATTTCTTTACGGACTTGCCCAACTCTCAAGGGAACACCACTGTTCTCACTATTGTAGATCGCTTCTCTAAAGCCTGCCATCTGGTACCCCTTCCCAAACTCCCATCTTGCTTTTGAAACTGCTGAACTGCTATGTGACTTTGTTTTCAGATTCTACGGATTACTGGATGACATAGTCTCGGACCTGGGCCCCCAGTTTACCTCACGTGTGTGGTCATCTTTCTTCAGGAGTTTAGGAGTCAACATCAGCCTGACGTCTGGATATCACCCCCAGTCAAATGGTCAGATGGAATGCCTTTATCAAGAGATTATCAGGTTCCTCTGATCTCACTGCAACCAGCATCAGGCTGATTGGAGCAGGTATCTGATGTGGGCAGAGTACGCCCAGAACTCTCTTGTCAAGCCATCCACAGGAATGACTCCCAATAAATGTGTTCTGGGTTTCCAACTTCCACTGTTCCCATGGTCTGGGGAACCCACCAACCTTCCCGCTGTAACAGACTTCAGTGCAGCGAGGAGGTCTGGGAGAGAGCTCACACCCACTTCAAGCCCACGTTTGACGACGACAAGCGAATCGTCATCAACATCCTAGACATAACTTCACTCCTGGTCAGTGGGTGTGGCTCTCCACCAGGGATCTACGTCTTCGCCTCCTCTGTAGGAAAGTCAGTCCAAGGTACGTGGGTCCATTCAAAATTTTAAGAATGATAACCCCTGTTTCGGCTGAATTTTCTTAACTTTTGAAAACTTCAAGTTCAAAAATCATATGGGTGGTCTCTAGATTTCTTGGAGCATATTTATATTAAATACATACATATTTGTTTACATAGCTATATTTGTTTTTGTTTTCTGATTGCAGACTCTTGATGGAAATGTACTTTTCTGTCACCTTTTTCAACGTATATCAAGCAATCATGAAATTACATGTGTTAACATGCCAGGATATTTTCACAATCAATCTTTTCAACAGAATACACCTGAAGCCAGTTAGCACAGGTTGAGAATTTATAAAGTCTATAAATCTGTCTGACTGTCCCAACCACGTTTTTAATCAAAGTGATGTCCATACAGCTCATATTGCTTCCTGTTTCTGGTCCCCCATAATTTTTTTTCCTGTCGCTCCTGCTATACCATAAATAAGGAAAGCCAAAAAAAGATTTTGTGTTGTGTTTTAAGCAGCTGAACTTTGTGGGGGAAAGAAGCAATAGCAAGGTACAGGCTGTGCCAGCCGACAGTAATTTGAAGGCAAAATAGATCCAGCTAATGATGCAGTAGCGATTCTTGCTGCTTTCGAACATGCGTTTGTGAGAGTGTGTGTGATTCCTCGGGGGGCCACATATTGTGTCAGATAAATATGAGGTGCATGGGTGCAGTAGGCTTTTCAGGGACACAACAGAGGGGATATGGGTAGGAAGCAAAGAGGTTGCCAGAAGACTTCCAGGAACATATGGTGCCTGCACCACAGCTCCTTGACACCTTTCAAGCTGCAGCTGTTCCGAAAGGTTCGTTGTTTTTATTTACTGTTTAAGGAGACATACTGCAGTCCACTGTTGGCACAAGACCAAGGCAATGCAGCGCTCTGAATAGCGTACAGGACTCTTAACGTTGAAATTTTGTTTATCATATTGTGCTTCAGCAAATTTCTTGGAAACTCTGTAGTTTTTGTATACATGTTTTTGTGAGGCTGTCCAACTCCAGAAAATGACTCCAAAGGTTGTTTGTGCAAGCAGTTTTTAACAACCTACTGTTACATTTTAAAGTTAGGCAGCCTTTAGCTGGTGTAAAACAATGGCAGTGTTGTGTGTCCTCATAGAATGATGTTTGACCATCTATACTAATCAAAATGTGGGTTTGTTTAAACAATTTTGTTTTACACAATCCCTTATCCACCATTTTTCAAGTTCAAAACTTGCCATTTACACTTTTTACGCCATTTACAGATGCCTGATTGCTACATTTGGAGTATATGTTTCAACACTTTGTGTTCCCAGGGATCAGACCTATGATTGCTGCGCTGTTTACACAATGCTCCACCAATCAAAATTGTGACGCAGATAAGAAACCAAGATGCATTAAGGTTAAAGTTTGGTTAGTAAGGTTAAACCTGCTGCCGGTATGGATGCTAATTTAGGCTTCTGTGTGTTGATTTTTAGGGAAGTGGGTTGAAGAACATTGTTTTTTAAATGTTAACCCTATATGTGCCTTTATTATATGGTGTCTTTGACTCCACTTATTAGATCTGCCTGTAGATATTCTGTAGAGTCAAGTGGCAGCTATTGTGTGTAAAAGCCCAGATTAGTCAGTTATCAATGCCAAAGAATGCACTTTTATTTTTTATATGTATTTGAGCATCTCTTTAAAAAGCAGAAGAGATGAATATTCTTTTTAGCTCTGACTGTGTGTTTAGGGTCATTGTCTTGCTGGAAGGTGAATCTCCTTCACAGACTTAAGTCTTTTGCAGCCTCCAACAGGTTTTCTTCCAGGATTGCCCTGTATTCAGCTCCATCCATCTTCCCATCAACTCTGACCAGCTTTCCTGTCCCTGCTGAAGAAAAGCATCCCCACAGCATGATGCTGCCACCACCATGTTTCACATGCCCACGTACAATGGGGATGGTGTGTTCAGGGTGATGAAACACCCTGAAACACCCCCACACATAACGCTTTGCATTTAGGCCAAAACGTTCAACTTTGGTCTTATCTGACCAGAGCACCTTCTGAGCACCATATGTTTGCTGTGTCTCCTACATGGCTTGTGGCAAACTGCAAACGGGACTTCTTATGTCTTTCTTTCAACAATGGCTTTCTTCTTGCCACTCTTCCATAAAGGCCAGATTTGTGGAGTACATGACTTATAACCTGGTAGGTTTGCAGTTGTGGCATACTTGTTCCATTTTTGAATGATGGGTTGAACAGTGCTCCTTGAGATGTTTAAAGCTTGGAATATTTTTTTATAACCTAACCCTGCTTTATACTTCTCCACAACTTTATCCCTGACCTGCCTGGTGAGTTCCTTGGTCTTCATGATGCTGTTTGTTCACTAGTGTTCTCTAACAAACCACTTCACAGAGGCCTTCACAGAACATGTGTATTTATACTGAGACTAAATTACACACAGGTGGACTCTATTAAGAAATTAGGTGATTAATTGAAAACCGTATATCATTTTCGTTCCACTTTGTGTTTGTCTATCACATAAAATCTCAATGAAACACATTTAAGTTTGTGGTTTTTAAGGTGACAAAATGTGGAAAAGTTCAAGGGGTGTGAATACTTTTGCCAGGCACTGTACATTTTTAATGACTGAACACATGCATAGTGATATATATATGTTTAGTATTATTTTATACTAAGGTGGAAACTGAATACTTAATAAAAATAATAATAATAATTAATAATTAAATTAAAGACAAAAAAAATCAAATAAAACAAAACAAAAATAAATACAAAATAAAACAAAAGAACAATGTACATACATTGTACATTACATATACTGTATTACATTCTAGAGAAACCATGCTTCTCATATAGTCGTAAGATAATTGCTATTAGTGAATTGAATTAAATCCCATCATTAGATATCTGAAGGCAATAAATAGACATAATAGCTTTCTTTAATAGCTCATAAAGAGTTATCTCAGGGCCTTTCTCATAATCGAAATTTTTTATTGTTCTATACGTCTCATTTCTATGCCAAAAAGTACCTTTCTCCATAAAGGAGGTAAGAGTATAAATAATTGTGAAAAAACAACACTTTGTTAAGTCGCTGTTGGTTATGCTGCCAAATAAATTTTATTTTTTTCACATTGTTACTTGAGTGAGAAAATGGCTTTGGAAGATAATGAATTGCCACATTTCATTTTTCTAAACATACTTCATATTAGCTTTTTTTTAATGATCTGTAATTAAGCAGTCTAAAATCCTGTGCGCAAATGATTACAAACCATTAATTTAAAGGGTTCTTATTATGCATTTTCACTTTTTCAACTTAAGTTAGAGTGTAATGTTGCTCTTTCAGCATAAACAATATCTTCAAAGTTACAATGCTCAAAGTTCATTACAAAGAGAAACATTCTCTTTGACTGAAATCGCTTTTTAAGGACTTTAATAAAAGAAAGGAACTACAGCGCTTCTTCCTGGGTTGGTGATGTCATTATACCTAGAACTTTAATTAACTCTGTCAATTCTGTGACATTTCCGGATAATGCACTAGGTGATTAGCCAAATACTACACACTGAGCCAGCTAACCAATCTGACCCCATTGCGTAATTCTGAAGGAGGGTTTTTGTAGAACCAGGAACTCAAAAGCCCATTTTTTTAAAAATGGAAACAACAGTGTAGAATAAACGTGAAAAATGTGTTTTATGAACAAAGCATAAACACCTATTGTAGTGCACCCCAAAAACATATTCAAGAACAAACTCTCAAAAAGGCATAATAGAACCCCTTTAACAATAATAAAGAATAAAATCAATATATAATCAATTACATGAAGCTAGTAAAAGAAAAAAAAAAGTGACATTTTAATGCAACTAATGCCTATATAAAGGTAGGCCACTCAAATATGCAGCCTTTTACAATACCTTATTTTGGCCAAATTCTAAGGCACCATCATATGTTTGCTCATACTGTATATCTGGAGAGGCAATCCCAGGATGCATTGCAACCAACACAGCCAAAACATAAATCCAGTTTAGCAAAGAAAGACAGGAAAAAATGTATAGTTTATAGTATATATATAAAGTATATATAAACACATTTCATTTACTTACTGTAAGTTATTTTACCCAGTGTTTGTGTGAGTTTTTTTTACACAATGCTAATTAGAAAATAATATTTGAAAGATCTTTAGGTTTACATTTACACCTTTTCTTATAAATGATTTATTGCAAAAACATGTAAAAACTCTATGGATATTCTGACCACTGTCCTTCCAATACCATATGACTTTAGTATGGTAATATTGCAATGCGATTCAACAAATTTTTAAAAACAGCTACTTGTTTTAAAAAGCAGGCAGCTATCCATATTCCCACCTCTAGTCACTTTGAAGGAAGTAGGTCTTTTATGTGTGTGTAGATGTGGTGGGGTAGGATGGTATGAAAGAAAAACACAAGGGATGACTCCTGGCTGTGAAAAATGTCGGTATGTAAATTTGTTTAATGACATGGCCCTAATTTATACGTATGATGTGTTAATTATTCATGAACACAAGTGCAGTTTTGCACAGTGCACCCTGCCGCCTTGTCATTTGATCTAGAAATAGCTGTTATCGTATTTGCGACTGCTTGAATAAACACGTGGACTTGACCTGACTTTACAATGCCTTAAATGACTTCAGAGTGCTTAAAATAAATTTAAAATACAAAATACGCTATCATAATATTTTCAAATTAAGTTTATAGATGAAAGAATTTAAATATTTGCAGATACTTTTGTAAAGCCTCAATCCTATTGATTTTGCTTTCTGTGGCAACATCAACCTAATTATTTTTAACCCAATTCTATTGTAAAAGAAAATAAGCTAATTTCTGTATCTGTGTGTGCATTGGTATATGGCTGACTAACTGACATAAGAATTTTAAATCCATTATTGTACACTTTTGTCAGTGAGCTGCAGGATATTGCAGGTGGAGTTTGACACATATCTCTTTCATTGGCTGGTCTTACAATGACCTGCCCCTATGCTGCCTGCAGCATAGATATCACAGCTATAAATAATGAAGCAACTCAAGGCTCTGGGAATACATGCATCAGAAACAATGGGAAAGCCAAAACAGCTCTTTGCCAGCATCAGATCAGTATATGATCAGTATATATTAACAACACATTCTTATTATAGGTTTAGGGCTAAGATTAGGAATTGGGTTAGGATTAGTTGAATGTAATTTAAATATGTAATAGTTGCTTAATTCACTGTTATTACTAAGTACAAGTACATGTCTAGTAAATACATATGTAACAAACACTGCAAAACGAAGTGTTACCAAAAATCCATTTAGAACTAACAAATACATATTTATACAGCCTTGTTGATTTTTGCCACCAAATGAACTAAATTCACTATGTTAATTTTAACATTCACAATGTTAATTAATTTATGCAGTATTGTTAATTGTTAGTTCATGTTAACTAAGGTTCTAGTTAACTAATGTTAACAAATGGAATGAACCACGAATATTGTTCTGAACCCTGCTTGCCTGTCTTACATTTACTTATCTACAGTATCTGTCTTTACACCACAGACATGGCACAGAACTTGATTATGTGTTGATACTCAGGCATAGCTGACAAGAAACAAGACGTGTCATGACCTTGCAATATACTGGAAGTATCTTACTACTAAACCTCTGAGTCATTGTTGTTTTAACTAATTAATATAGAGACTCACTAATAGTTGAAGTCTCATGGATTGTAGCAAGATTATCTTTGCTTGATTTACTAAAAACTAAAAAGCTTTAATAAATGAAGGGGCTAATAATAATTTGTTGCTTTGCTGTCTTAACTCTCCATTTAATTCGGGAGA
This sequence comes from Botia kubotai, assembly GCA_036877585.1. Classification (NCBI taxonomy): domain Eukaryota; kingdom Metazoa; phylum Chordata; class Actinopteri; order Cypriniformes; family Botiidae; genus Botia; species Botia kubotai. The sequence goes on from JAZGTI010009897.1 coordinate 12,165, forward strand.
ACCAAAAACCATGTGCATTGTAAGCAAATGTTTAATTGAGGTTAAATGAATTATGTATTCATATCTAAAAGGAGGACCCACTGTTTGGCAGTTTTTTTTATAGGAAGCAGCATGTGTCATGAATATATAGCTTTTGTAATAAATGAGGATGAGATCTGTGAATATGGCAAGATCCTGCATGAATATTGTTTATATTAGGCAATACAACTAGTGATTTTACATATAAAAGCAGGACACCCGCAAGCCTCCACATACAGTATACTGCATCACTTACACTAAAACACCTACACACACATACATCAGTAGAAAAAATGAGAGCTTTGTCTTGGTACCTTTCAGAAACAATTGTCTCACACTTATGTAAGATTTGCTGATGAAAGCGTTTAGTCAAAACAGCTATAGACAAAAACAACTATAATGTAGCATTTCCATCTGTTTGGCTCTCAGTTTTGTCATATCAAACACACTCTACATATTTTCTGACTCAAAGACTGCCATGACATTTACAAATCACAGAATGAAAAGTCCAAAGAGAGTTTGACTCTTTGGGGCTGAGGAGTTGGACTGTTCTTTCTCCAGTTGATTGAGGTTTCTTTTCTTTCACCTCTAAATTTTGAGGTTTTCCTTGAGGCGTCACAGAACAGTGTAATATTCCTTTCTTGCCCTAATCTAAACTGAAGAAAATATATTGCACTGGGAATGTCATTGTGGAAATGCTATATTATTGTTCCAAAATATGTGTTGATGATTATAAACACAAGATTCTGTTGTTGACATTTAGGCTTGTAGAGGGCAAACAGTGAGCTTATGTTTATTCCACTCCAATTTTACAGATTAATGCTAAAGCTTCTCTCACAGGCTCTTTAAAGCTTTAGTTCCTTGCAAACATTATTGCGAGCCCTTTCATGACTAACACACATCATGAAGTGAATGAAAATAAAGAGGAATAGGCCATGTGGTGAGCATTGACGTAAATTTGCAATTTCACAAAAAAAAGTAGTCTAGAGCAGAACCATAGTGTTGATAAACCAAGGTGTAACAAATAATGAAAGTGATAATCAACTCAGAAGTACTAGGAACAGAATACATTGAAAACAAAGACAAAACAAAACAAGAATGTGACATCTTAATTAAGTGTTTTGATAAGGAAATTAAGTGAATTTCCACTACAGTCCATAAAATTAAAGTTATTCAAATAATGTATTGTAAATATATAAATAAAAACCTATATGGCATGGGTATGTTTATGTGTAATTCACGCTGAAAGATGAAATGTATCAATGGAAATAACACAGTCGTTGATGTGCAGTTCTTCCCTTTCAATTTCTTTAATTCAATGTTTAATTACAATTTGGTGCACTGTATGCTAACTTAGTTCAAGTTCATGAATTAAATTGGAATATCAGTTCAATTCTGAATGACTCACATCCCTGTCTTGAAGGCTTCTAAAAAAAATGTATCATTATTGTGAGCCTATGCAAGACCAACACAAACTCTGGCTAGAATGCACAAATTACAGATTCACAGTCTGCAGCAAAAATTGCACACACTGAAAATCCTGTTCTCATACCGCTTCCTGCTTTGGAATTGGTATGGGGAGATATCAGATTTCATCAGGCTTCGTCCCGCAGTCAGTGTAAGAAGCTTTGCTGACTGGCTTCTATTGGCAAAAAGAGATAATTCAATGAAACATTATAAGCCCACTTCACACTCAATAAAAAGATTGCCTCCTCCCATGTGGAGGCCATGCGTCTCTCAATTTGAAAAAATGGAATCCTTCTAACAGAAAAAATAAGAGAATTCCACAGAGGGAATGTTTGGGAATTAGGAAAGAAGAGAAGACTTTATCTTATTTGTAATGAGGGGCCGGCTGACCTGTGGGGTTGATGGACTGGATTAAAGATTTCCAGCCACACAGGTGTTAGTGGCTGAGTCAGTAGTAGGCTGATGACTCAGTTAGCGATTAGTTAGCCCTGCAGAGATGGTTTTATTTGAGGTGGTCAGAGGAGTTGGATTGGAGGTTGATGTGAGATGGTTAGGCTTACTGGTGTCATCTGATAATGACCCTGAGAAGTGGAGCAAAGCTCGAAATCAGATTAATTAAACTGAGACACATGTCTACCAGCTCACATGTCGTAATGACAGGAAACTGTTTTGGCATCACAAAACTCACTTTTGTTCTCTTATTTTATTTATTTTTGTTATTCTGTTTTTTGAGGAAAATATGAATAGTGTTTGCCTGCAAAAACTTGGCACATATGGTGATCTGGGTGGTTGCCAATAGGTGTTGCACCAAGAAGTCAATTAGTTCTAGCCCCTAGTTTATTTCAGTTCACTTCTCATTATATAATGCTTTTCCCACTCCACGTTTATTCAAAGTAGCTTTACAGATAGAATAGAAAAAATAATACAATTCAATAAAGTTCATTACTGAGCAGTTCTTTTTAAAGTTTCAGGAAAATTATGTCTCAGTATATTTTTCTGTAAACACTCTAAAGCAAACTAAAGGCAAGGAAGGAAAACCTCCTTAAGGTGACAAAACACTAGCCAACATATTCATATTTTCAATGAAGAAACCTTGGGGAAAGAGTAATCTGCATAATTTTCTTTGCATAATATGTACGGCCAAATATTTTGGAGTTACACAAAAGTGAAAATAAAGTAAAACTGGAGCACTCTGCTTTCACAAAGCATATTATTAACAGATAAAGTGGTATATGCAGTACATCTGAAATTCTCTGAGTACATTTCAGTTTCTCTAGTTCTTCACGATTCCACAATCACTGAAAACATTGCAAAATCAACAAAATGTAGCATTTTTACATGCTTAGTGTACATTGAACTTTCTCATCTTTCTTATTAAATGTATTACTGTATTATAAATGAGTGGCCTTTAAAAACTATATCGCTCAATATCACACTTCATTGATCGTAAATTCAATCAAACATTTTGCCTTCGAAAACTTTACACCGCATTCTAAGTTCAGTAATGTGATTATCCTAATTAACTCATACTGATTATGAAATTACAAACAAAAAGACAAACGTATTGAAATATAATTACAATACCAAAATATCTTATTGTAATATATGAAAACCAATAAAAACACACTTCACAGCAAAAGCGAAGTGACTGTGACCCACCTTATCCAACTATGCAATCTAAATGGCTGCTTTACATAATCATGAGATTATCATTTGTTAGTGAATCGTAAAGCTGCAAGATGCGTAAAATAAACAATAGATGACAGTAATGCAAAATTTTAGTTTGTGACCTAGTAAGATCAAAATGCAAAACGGAATGTAGCTTTTGGTCACACTATGCCGCTACTTGCTGGAAAATGTTATTTAGGTACTTGAAAAGCTACACTGTTGTAAAAGTAACTAAGCTACTGTCAAGCTACGAAAAATGTAGTTAAATTAGTAGCGTCGCCACATACAGTAGTAAATAGCTACTCGTTAACAATGCTTGCCATCCCACATAATTGCCAAGGACCACGTGAAGCAATATCCTAATGTATTAAATGAGAGTAGGGGTCAATTGTTTCGTACTCTTTGTTATATAATGTTGCATCACAAAAGAAAGTCTTCTGTGGACTATGATCTCAGTGGGAGTCAACATCTGTGCTTGCCCCCTTTCAGTGTCCTCATGTTCTCTTTCTAGGCTTATTGTGCTTAAACGGCCAAACAGATGAAGTTATTAAACAGAGTACCTAAACTTAAAAAATTGTTGTATCTTTGTTGTATTTATTTGTCCTCTTGTCTCATGTCTCTTTGCTCTTTTATTTTATGTTATTACTGACAGACTGTACTATTTGATTACTAAATGAGACCTTTTTCATTTATTCATTTAGCAGACACTTTTATTCAAAGCTACTTACAAAGAGAGAGAGAGCATTTAACATTTTGTCCTAGAAATGAATTAAGCAAGTATTTGTGGTATCCTTTGTTACAAAAAAACACAATATTTCCCACATTTCTGAAAATTACCACCACAAAATAAGTCATTTTGATCACAAAAATAAATCACAGAATCCTGGTGGGACTGACATTTGGAGTCAAAATTCTTGCTATCTGCTCTGTAACTATCCAGAGGCAGTATATTAATATTATTAATAGCACATCGTATCTATTCATGTCTATTCATGTAAGTTAGATTACGTTTTTTATTTTTTATTTTCCATATAGGATCAATTAGTAATAGTGTTACTTGTCATAACAAGAACCACTTATTAAAAACTGTTCCAAGTTCATAACTTACAGTATACTGATTACATATAAAAAGACACTGAACTATTTCATGTGTAATCTTTCTTTTCTGTTTTAGCGATCCATGCAATAAATCTTTCACTTATCTTATTAACTGTCTGTGGATAGTGTGCAAAATATGGAGCATTATGATTAATGTTCAAAGTATTTTTTATGCCACAGCTTGTTCTCTATGATTCATTGACTTAACATGAATTCCTGTTTGTTCCCTATAATGTATTGTAAATGGATGTGCACTGTGGTTTTTTATGCTGCATACTTGTGAGAGCAGCATGCTAAACGGTTCATAATGAGGCTTTATCGTTAACTTTGTATAGAAGAATACTCACATTATCTGTAATTGTTTAGAGAGCGCAGTAAAGCATCGCTGATCCTGTGACTTGAGAAACAGTACATAAAGCAATATGGGAGAGTATGACTTTTGAAAATATTTACAGGGAAAAACTGGGATGTTGTTGAGGGACTATAGTACATCTCTTACAGTGTATTATACAGAAAACCCACACTTTTTTGAGCACGTCTGTTGGAAACAGATTGTGCAAACAACACATAACGATCACACTTATTCATAACTGCAACACTTATTGCGTAAAACATTAACATTCTTATTTTGTTCTGCACTGTGTATTGTCACACTACTGTGTCTGATTTTCTCTCACCTCCAAGTGTTGCTCAGGTGACAGAGGATTTAGATATCGACTTTGTTTTGACAGAGTGTCATCTCCTCAAGAGTGATTATTTGTACACAGGCTGTCATCTCACTTTCTTGTCAACTATTTTTTAATTAGTTTTTTCATTCGGAAACTTTACATATAAAGATTGAAAGAAAACAGGCAGCTTGTTGAAAGTTTTACATACATTTTTAAAGTGCTGAGGAGCTTGTAATCAGCTAGTAGATGGATGCAGACAGCTCAGATCTGAGAAAGAACACAAACATAAGTATAAACAATTTTATGAAATGTAAAATGTTATGGATCAATTTAATTCAGTTTTAATTTTATTTACGTATCACTTTTACAATGTTACATTGCTTTAAAGCAGGTTTACATATAAAAAATGTTTAATAATAATAATAAAACACAGAACAAATGTCAGACATGTTAATTGTATTATTGCAAATAATATGTGTGAGATGTATATGGCTAATTAGGCATACTAGGTTTATAGTAGGTTTATGAATAAAGGGTTGACTGAGCCGATAAAACCACAAAATCATTAGGCAAGATATGCGTTCCAGATTACATAGAGATGACATATAAAAGATAACATCTTATGGAACAGGGGTGTAAGGGATTTGCAATAATACCATAAACTACACACAACACACAAAAGTAAAATACGTGCATACATAAAACATATACAATAAAAATCATCTTCTTCTTCTTTCGGCTGTTCCCTTTTAGGGGTCGCCACAGCGAATCATTTGTCTCCACCTAACCCTATTATCTACGTCCTCTTCCCTCACACCCACTAACTTCATGTCCTCATTTATCACATCCATATACCTCCTCTTTGGTCTTCCTCTTTGCCTTCTGCCTGGTAGCTTCATTTCTAACATCCTCCTACCAATATATTCACTGTCCCTTCTCTGTACATGTCCAAACCACCTTAATCTGGCTTCCCTGACTTTTTCCCCAAAACATCTAACACGAACCCTTCCCCTGATAAACTCGTTCCTAATCTTGTCCAACCTCGTCACTCCCAAAGAAAACCTCAACATCTTCAGTACTGCTACTTCCAGCTCTGCCATCTGTCTCTTTCTCAGTGCCACTGTCTCTAAACCATACATCATAGCTGGTCTCACCACTGTCTTGTACACCTTCCCCTTAATTCTATCTGATATTCTCCTGTCACACATCAC
>JAZGTI010009898.1:0-18294 GCA_036877585.1 Botia kubotai
GAGAGAGAGAGAGAGAGAGAGATGTGACATATCATAGCTCTCCTCTGAGGTTCACTGGGGAAAAACTCTAATATGAGTCCAGGTGGTTAAAATTCTGAGCTCAGCATGAACACCGATCAGTTACCAACACAGAGACTTTATGCAGGAGCTGTGACGCTTCATAGCGACAGCACATGAAATCTGAAGAGCTTTAACACAGTCCAGTTAAAAGAGCAGACAGGTCAGAATCCATCCAACGCTGTCTTCGTTCAAAAACAAGCATTTTATTTGAGGCTCATTAGTAAAAGATCATAGAAACCTGAGATTTACAACATCAAGAGAGACAGAGAAAGAGGACAGAAGATCTGGAGAAGGGTGAAGCAAATGGAGAAAGAGAAATAAATTCAATTAATTAGCTCTGTGAGTATGAGGTCCTACAAACTCAGGGTTCAGCTTCACTGAAGTGCAGTTAAAATAATAGTTGAAAATTCTGCCATAAAAAAATAAAATTCTGTCATAATTTACTCACCTGTCAATCCAAACCTTTACGACTTCCTTATTTCCATAGAACATGAAACGTTTTCCAAATAATAAAATGTATGAGCTCTTGGGCTGTCATACTTCAAAATGACATCCAATTTGGGAACGATTTGTTTGAGTTGAATCTCTTCCATGAATCAGTTTTTCAGATGTAGATTTCAGAACCAGGTTTGTTTACTAACCATAATGACTGATAATCTAGTTGCAGCAGTTAACGGCTCATTGGATGGAGGGTTACCGGTAAACATGTTTTATTGGGTTTAATGGTGTTTTGTATTTCGCTCACACAAAGCTATTGTGCAGCTTCAAAAGTTATTTGGACCACTTTTGTATTACTTTAATTGTGCTTTTTTTGTCATTCTGGAGCTTGGCATCCCTCATTCACTTTCATTACATGGACAACAGTGGATATTTTTCTGAAATTCAACCTCTGCGTACTACAGAAGAAAGTCATAAAGGTTTTGAAGTAAGTGGGTGAGTAAATGATGGCTTTTACCAGCTGTATGTAGTTTGGAGACTGAGGGGTCATGGAGAGCAGCTCAGATCACATCTGCATTTAGAAAGATATTCAGGCCCTGGCTGTCTTTAGGAACGACACCCTCAGGGGAAAAAGAAAGATTAGGATATAGAGACAGACTGAGTGTGTATGCGCTACCTCTAACTCCAGTGGGTTGAGGGAGCCGTTGATGCTACAGTGAACAGGTCCATCAGTAATGATCTGTAGTGCATAGAGGAGATGTTCTTTATGGTACCGACTGGGCCAGCCCACCTTCAGCACGGTCCTACTGATGGAACTTGGACCTTTGTTATGCAACTGGAACAGAGGAGGGAAATATGGAACATGCAGAAATGACTGGTGAGAAACAGAATCAAAGTCAATTGAAATTACCTTTCATTGTTGTTTTTGTTCCCTTATAATAATTTAATGTATAAAACGCATATAAAACTCATCCTTAAACTGTGGTACTTGTAATACACAACCAGTAATGAACCACAAATGAGTAACCACAAATGAACCCAAAAAAAAAGTCCACATTAAAGTTGTTTAATCAATGTACTGGAACTATGGTTTCTATAAACCAAACAATATTATTTTCTATGAAAGACAGCTTCGTAAACACATTTAGAAACTAAAATGCTAACTGCAAAAATTGCTGCAAAATATTTCTGCCAGAATGCTACTATAGTGAAGCTACATTTCTACATTTTTTTACAAGCTACAAGTGTTGTTGTTGATGCCAAACACATTTTATATGGTTCATCAGTTCTGGTATTTAATATGGAAGAATGTACATGAATTGCTGAGCATTAAATGAATTAAAATCAGACACTCTAGGCTAGCATTAGCATTAGCAGAACATGGCAGAGCTAAAGCCGCTTCTAACAGGAACCATCTGTAGAGCGTCTGGCCAACATTACAGCCAATTAAAAAATTCATAGCCGCAGGACAGATGTCGTTTAGTGAGGCCCTCTCACAGCAAAAAGAGGTCATGAGACTTTACAAAAACACAATCAAATAATACGCTTTTAGAAGGTTTTTTGCTGAATGTGCTATACCCCAAGATGGAATATTGTTTTTGAGTTAGCCTACAATATTTCTACAATGTTTAATTGTTGCAGAGTCCATTTCTGTTGTCTGAGGCTCATTTACACATCTGTCACGTTTTGTGTTTGTATATTTGTGTTTTTGTTTATTCATTACCTCATATATGTGTTGAACTTGAGGGCCAACGTCATCCTCTCTCATGGGTTTCTCCTTGGGTTCCCATCGGGGGAAAGGCAAAACAACCTGAGCTGGGTGAGACACACTGAGATAAAGAAGGGAGAGAGAGAGAAGAGAGACAGAATTGTCACTATATGGAGCTAGGATGCACACACTTTGGAAATTCAGATATAGATTTTTTATGTCAGTTCCCAAATTAAACTTATCATAATATAATTTAAATAATTAGACTGGGAGTACTTATTGTCACCTCAGTGAGAAAGAAAGAGCCAGAAGAGAGAAACGTACCCTCTGATCTCCACCTCTGCTCTGGCTGTAACGCCTAACGTCAAATTCACTGCAATACTTTTCGAATTATCCTTATTAGAGCTGTATGAAAAACAAACATTTCATGATGAAAATATTTTAAGGACATGCAGATGAAATAGTGCTTGTTACAAACAGACAGTGAACTGTAGGTGCTCCTGTGGAGGGGACACTACTGAGGTCACTCCACATGAAAGTGAGCCACTAAATCACTTTACAAAGGGCCCTTTAAAGGCCTTAAGTAAAGTGTACACTTCATAGGTCACTGCAAGGAAGTCATTTCACCATTTATGATCATGAAACCCTGAGTGTCGAATCTTCACGATTTATTTCGAAACCTGAGGTACCTTGAGATTTAAACAGGTTTTAGATTTTGAAAACACGAAATTGGTTCTGTGCGCCCAACGATTATAAATTAAAAACACAACGAGTAATATTTGACACAAATTTGACACAATATTTGACTCTGCGACAAAAATGTTTAGAGCAATAAAAACAACTTTTGGTGCGTTTATAAAGATAAGATTCCAATTCAAAATAAACTAAATATAAATGGGACAGTAATGGCATGCACCTTTCAGAGGACTCTGCCTTTTGGAATGAGAAGGCAATAGATAAGATTAGTCCATATTTTTTTACCCTATTGAACAATTCCATGTGTGATCCTGAGGCACAGTGTCTGAGTTCTGTGAATGACCTTTGAGGGCGTGTGGAGCAGCGGATGAACACATAACAATACTGTCTTCAGCTGAGTGTTTCCCAACCCAGAGTTCCACATGTCAGCTGTCTCGCCGGTCATTGTGAAGTAAAACCACACAGTCCCAACCACCCAGACACACACACACACACACACACACACCAGATACCCCTTGCCTTCATAGGATATAATGAGTTCAAATGCTATAATATAAAGTCTTTTCACAAAAATTCAGGTGGGCAAATGGACAGAAAGGAGGTAAAACGCACGAGGAAAAGGGCAAAAAAACGAAATAAAATAAAAAATAAAGTATAGCATGACTTTGAAATATGAAATATCCACAGCTATATATTTACTACATGCTATAACACAGTGACTAAAAGAAACATGGCAAAACCTGTGAACCCTTATAAGATTTGGTTTCGGGTCTCTGAGTATTATTAAATACTAAATCATGAGTAGAAAAAGTGATATTTTGATTCCAGCGCTCACTTTTTTTATTCTGAGGGAATCTGAGTCCAAGAAATGTATGTCAAAATGAATGGACCAATTGTTTTGATCATATTTTAAACAATGGTGGATTGAATTCCAGGACACACTATGATTCACTAGCTTAGACTCGAACATGCAGTTTTAAATATGTACATATACTTCAGAATATCTCAGTGTCCATCAAATATGTCCATCTTTAGCCTTAAATAACAGCATACACTCATGCAAAGCCAATGACTCCTGTTATCCTAGCATAATTTGAAAAAGCACATACAAGCGCACACACACACTGACACTGTATCACACACAGATGGAACTTTAAAGGAACTGGAAGACAAAACATCTCTCTTGCTGTATGACAACTGGACTCTATCTCTCCTCTCTATCTCTCTCTTATACTGTCTAGGTCTCTCCTTCTTATACTGTCTCAAGGTGAAAAATCAAAGTGGGCAGAGCAACATGTGGCTAACATTAGTCACCAGAAAATGTTTCAATTCTCAAGAGATCCTTTCCTCTCTCGCTCTCACACACACACACACACACACACACACAAACATACAATAACAGATAAGAGACACACGGAAAACACTCTCATACACCACACACTCAAGTCCAAACACACACACACACATGTACATGCTCAGATCAACACATGTACATGTGCAGACATACACATACACACACACGTTTGACCTAACCTTGCTCTGAGTTATGGAGAGTCTTCAGGGTTCAGTGATTAAACCCTTGGGGAAATTACCCCTCCTCTTTCAAACACAGTTCTGCCCCTGAGGGCAGCCTGGCAGACTCAACACCCCTTCACATGCCGACGACCCAAAACTAACTTATGTTCTCATTAAAGTTTCTTCCTGTGTATGTGTGAGTGACATCACAGCGAGAAGTGTTGTGTTAACAATATGCTTCACCTCTGTATATAACAGAACATGGTAATGTTCCTAGCCATGTTTTGATCTGGCCAGTGCTAAAGTGGAGAGGTAGCAGTATAAATACGATTCTTTATTACATACAAAACGTGTTCTGTTTATCATTTTATTACGCCTGAAAAAAGAACACGGTAATGACAAAAACAAAATTTTTTTTTGTATATAAACGTGTAAATAGAAATGTTTCCATCTGCCTTCTTGTGTAGAATTATTTTCTATTGAAACAGAAAGTTGGGGTGGGGCGTGTCTAATGCCTCATCCCTTGTTTTGTTAACCAATAACATGTAGTTTGCATCATTGCCATGAACAACATTTGCTGCATGTTATTGTCAGTCAGAAGTAGGTGGTATTAGGGGGAGGTACGTTATATGTTGGCTAATGTTTTTTTGAAGTTCTTATGTCTAAGAAACTGGACGTTAACATTTTGTACCTTTTTGTTACCTAATGGTTAAACACTTAAACATTGGGGAAACTTTCTTACATGCTAAAATTGTTGGGTGAGTGGATTATCCGAAAATTGCCACACGTGAAATAAAGCCACAAAACTCCAATTTTGATTTCGTGGGATCATGGGGCACGTTGAGCACGCCATTTATTTTCAGTGACCCATCACATGGCATCTTATTGGCCCTCAGCTTCCTGTTCTACAGCCCTGACTCTGTAAAAACCAACATTTGGGGCTCTTGCTTACAAAACGACTCCGCAAAACATACATCAAAGTGACAGACACCAATTACTGTGTTTACACGCACAGAAAACAAACATCTACAATAAACAGGGTACTGTGCTCTAGTAGAGTGTGTTTTCAAAGCTCAAACTGGTAAAAATGGTGCAACCAACACCCGGATCATGAATCCTAGCCAACACTAATGATAAAGATTTAAATAAAAGAATATCATCTTTGATTTAAATTCAACACGTAAATGTTAATGTAGTATAGTATGTAGTAGCATGTAGTATGAAAGACTGTAGTCAGCTTTGGAGACACACACATACATCACACATACTTATTCACTTTAACTTTATGACTTAAGGGATCATAAGACCTGGGGTGCTGACAATGGCTTGGCTCTAAATGTATGAGTGTGTATGAGAGAGAAAGAATGAGAGTTATAGATAATAGCAGTGAAAATACATGTTGTGAACTGAAGGCTGAAATTCACTGTACCTGAGAATCTGCAGCTCAAAGCCAATGGTGGGCGGGGCATCTTCCAGCCTCTGCACGGAAAACCGTAAACCAACTGACAACTAGAGCCAGAGAGAGAGAGAGCGAGAGAGAGAGACAGAGAGAGAAACATGAACACATCAAAAGCTTAAGGGACATCTGTAAGTGCTCAGTAAAACAGAACAGACCCCTCACACCCCCTCTGTCTAATACAGGCAAAACCCACCACAATTAACACTGTGCCGTCTTGCATGTTGGAGGTGGTGAAGGGGGTGATGAGGGTGTCTGGACCTTCTCACTGCTGTTACACCCCCACAACTACACCCCCAAATACACTTACATGTGGGCTCAGCGTAAAGTGTTTGAAATATTCAGCTGGTAGAGTATGGTGCTCGCAACACTAAGGTCATGGGTTTGAAGCCCAGGTAATGATAACCTGAAACCGCATGTATAACCTAAATGCGCTTGTTTTGGATAAACTTTGTCCACCAAATGCATTTATACAAGTCTGATGGTTTTCACAAGATCAACACATACATTGCTTTTTATCCATAAATACAGTTAAAGGCCAGCAAACAGTTAAAGAACCGTGTTTTCATAGTTATTTTTTTAGTGCTCTGCTAAAAAAATACCAAACACTGGAATTCATTTCTCAACAAATAGTAAAATTTCACTCACCCCCCCCCCTTCCTAACCGTGTCCATATGTTGTAGTTCATTAGTATGAGTCTGATAATGGCTGCTGGGATGGCTAATGAAGGCCAGTCCTTTAGCTAAAGGCTATGTGCTAACTCTGGAGCCCCATAAATGTGCTTCCCCAGGCGGAAACCCTCTTTACTACAAAGCCCCTCATAACAGACGGGTGAGAGTAACAAGTGCTGTTAAACTTTAAAGATGGAACCACAGAGTCTCTTTTTGTGGTCGCACATCCTTTTTCAACAAGAGATCTGGTAAATTACAAACACCCTGTGTGCAAAACTTACACCATATTTACTTGACCATATTTACACAACTTTAGAAATAAGACTTTATTAAAGATTGGGATTTATAAGAGCTGGTCCGTATTTTATATAACGTGAATGTTTTTCAATCGAATTTGATTAAGTATGTTTCACAACATAGGAATGAAATGTAATATGCTTATTCCTTGCGAAACAGCACAAACACACATCAAAAGTATGGCCACAGATTCCATATGTGTGATGGTATTCTTTCAGATAGATCACAGATTGGCCAAGCGGGGTTGGATAGGGTGAGGTACAGTAAAACCAAAAAAGCATGACAAAAAGATGGCCAGAATGTATATGATTAAAAACAAAAGATGATACAAACAAAGAACAATGCGTGTCAAAAATGTTTCAGTCTGTTATTTACAGTGTCAGCGGAGGGGTACGGCTCAAAGATTCCCCAAATATCAGCCCACTCTGGAAACTTGCCTCTCTGTAAACTTGGTGTTGTGGGTAAAAGTTAAAGTCATTATCTGCAGACAATTTAGATCAAATATCACCCTGTCGTCACATTAACTAAAGCATGTAGGAGTTAGTTCAACAATAAACATATTTAATGCTTTTTTCTATTTCAGAGAATTTGAAACCCCTCCACACTGAATATCGCCGTGAGAGCAATAGATATCAGATTTGAGAGAATTATGGCCCACAAAAGAGTTTCACACAGTTCTAAGAAAACAATTGGTGAATATAATACACTATCATACAGAAAAGATGAGATTCACATAAGAGAAATTATGAGAAATGAGAAGACACAAAACATTTACTGCTATGAGTAGTTTTTCCTGATTGGAGGCTCAGATTTGTCAGTAAAACAGTGATGTCATTGGTATACATGGCACATGATGTTTTCTCCAGCCTTAAACCGAGTGTATGAAAGAACAGGTTCCTTCTAAAAATACAATTCAACTGTAAAATTCAAAAAGTTTGGTTCTTGGGTTCTAGAAGGTCAGTGTTTTCCTCTGCACGGCCTGTGTCTTTAGAATGTCACTCTGTCATAGACAGCAGACCTTTTGGGGTCTCTGACTGTTTGAGGTGGTGAGACTAACATGTTTTGTGCAGATTGGTCATGTGGTGGTTTGTGATGAATAGGCTGAACCACATTGTAATGACTTCTTTTCATAGGCTTTGAGAGTAAAGAATACATTTGGAAAGTTCTGAAAAACAAAAAACAAGTAAAAAATGTTGGTTTGATTGCAGGGCACATGCTGATTCCATGTGTGGTGAGACTGTTCTGTGATGCTGATGGCGTGTGAGGGGTTTGTGAGTGTGTGACTGTGTGTGTAAGTTCACGATACTGTAAGTTCCTCAATATGTTTGTTGAGAATGTGACTGTGTATGTGAGGTAGAGGATCTGTGGCCTTGTCGCTCTCTTCTGCTGGTGCCATGATAATTTGGGCCATGTGGGTTTAACCCCAGAGGCTCCATGACAAAGCCTATCACCATGACAACACCCCCTCCTTATCCCAAACCTGGAACATGTTAACAGGTCAGCCCAGCTCTCACAGAGCCAAACATCTCTCTCTCTCTCTCTCTGCTCATTTATCATATGTCTCTCCACCTCTCTCTCTCTCTCTTTACTCTTCCATTTCTCTACTCTTTCCCTCCATTCCACGTCCTCAATTTCTCAGTCACCTTAAACCTAAAATCCTTCATATTTTAACTACATGATGTTACAAATTTTTCTTAATCCATAAAAGCTTGCCATTGTTAATGGCATGTTAAAATTATACTCATGTTAAATTTATGTGTTTAACATGAGAATATACGATAAGCATGTTACTGTTATAGTTTAAAAGTGAAGTGAGGAGTTACTTTACTACATTGAATTGCATTACCACATGACATTACTACATTAAATGCCCAAATAATGACAAATAACACACAACCCCTTTTTGACACTGAACAGTGTCAGAAAACTGACAGAAACGCTGCACTGTAGAGTTCTTTCCACTCTCTTTCTATTCTTCTTTTATCCCTTTCTTTCATCACTAAAAGCCTGTCTTTACATCTCACAGTTTTCCCCTCATCCAATTCAGACACTCACAATTACTCTGCGAGCTCGATTCCAAACCCACAATCAGGCTATAAAACAGAGCAGTTTGACATATAAATACACAGGGCATTGATCACTTAGGCTGACAGCAGCCAGCTGATAGAGTCCAGCTGAATACTTTGAATTGTTCTGACACTACAGCCATGTTTTGCTTGTTCATTTGTCGCTAATATTCTGCCTATTCAATAGTGATACTTTGATTTATAGTTTATGAGTGAACATAATCTCGTGACCTGTAGTAATAAACGCAGTCATAAATCTCCCAGCCCTATCTGTGCTCTCACTGAGCTGGCACTGCTGTAGCCGAAACATTTACCAGTGCATGCATTAAAGACGAATTAACTTCAATTTGCCCTGCCTTTAACAAGAACTGCTATCCAAACAAACATTAAAAGGAGAGAAATAAACAGGCTAATAAAAACAAAGGTGCGCGCATGTGTGTGTGTGGGTTGACATATTTCAAATATATTCTAAAATATGTCTTAAAATTTGGCGTAAAATAGCTCCCAAAATATCCAGATGTATCAAAATAATGCCAAACACAGTCTACGTTATTCTTATTGTAAGAGTCATTTAAGTGTAACAAAGTGAAAAACGCTTAATATGAATGAAGGAATGAAATAGGAATGAAGCAGTCGCTAGTCTAATAAGCAGCTCATCTCAAGAGCTTTGAGGAAATGAGAAACTGATGGAGAGAGACAGAGAGAAAGGAAGAGAGAGAGAGAGAGAGAGAGAGAGAGAGAGAAAGGAGTTAAAGTTGTTTAGGAATGTTATTAAAAATGTCACCAAAGTTCACTAATTTTGTTATAAAACTGTTACTATTAGTATTAAATACCAATGTATGCATTTCAATGTAATTCAATGTAATATGGCTGGCAAACAATGATGAACATGGCTTTGTTTGCTTGTTGTTTGTGTGAGGCTGGACAGGATGTTGGGTTGGGCGTGTGTCTGAGAGTTTAAGGGGAAAGTGACAGGTCATGCGTGTGTTTTGAAACCATTGTAGTTACACACCAGGTTGGGATACGTGGCATGATGGGGGACTGGTTTTCAAGGTGAGGGGTAAATAGATGGAGAGCTTACATAGAGTGAACTTTCAACTTTGCCCCAATGTGTGTTTATACCCGCTCCATTCAATCACTCCATCATTCTGTTCTTTCTCTATATATACTGTTTATTTTCCAGACTCTTAACATGTTCATCATCAATCTAACTAACAGACAGACAGACAGACAGACAAGAGATAAAAGGAGTGAGAAAAGAAAGATAAATAGAAGAGGAAAATAAAAATTAAAGATAACATAAGGTCATTTCACTATTTAAATCTGTACTTCCTGTGACTTAGCTGATAAAGCACAACAACAAACAATGGCATGGTCATGGGTTTGATTCCCAGGAAAAACACTGCTAAAATATATACTGTGAATGCACTGTAAACAGCTTTGGGTCAAAACATGTGCCAAATGTGTAAATGTAACAGGGACATAATACAGACTTCTTTAGTTTTTGGTTCTTGTAGCTCAGCTGGAAGAGCATAGCGCTAACAACACGTCAGCAGGTCGTGGGTTTGATTCCCAGGAAACAGACAAAGTGTGTGTGCATGCTAAGTATCACATGAATGGACACATCTGTATAATAGCCACATTCCAGAGGACACACTGCACCAGTAGGCAAGTGGTTCTAGAAACATCTGGATTAGTGAGGAGACGTGCACACACACACACACACACGAACACAGAGGGAAAGAAACAAGGTTTTCTTCCTCTGGATGGGATAGATGATAACTGACAGGACTGTGCTGGAGTTTTACTCCTGATAATATCACTGTCATCTACAGATACTCCACGTGCTGAGAGATACTGTCTGTGTATAAACATTGTCAGGAGAAAGTGTTGAATGTTATCTACATTCTCTGTGTGTGACAGAAAGTGAAGTTTGTTAGTATGTGTATGTGCAATATCTGTGTGTGTTGGTGCTTGTACATTAGAGGCACTTACTGTATCTTTGGTTTCATTACTGAAATAATCTCTCTCCTTTATACATCCGCCAGTAATGGAGTTAAAGAGATGTGTGCATGTGTGTGTGCGCGCTTGTTTTTCTACCACTGTGGGGACCACATGTCCCCACGAGGATGGTAAAAGTCACATTCCAGTTGAATTGTACACTGTGGGGACAAGCCAGCAGTCCCCACGAGGGAAACTGATTATGAAACATACTAAATGATGTTTTTTTAAATGTAAAAAAGCAGACAGGTTGGTTTTAGGGTCAGGGTGAGGGGATAAAATATACAGTTTGTACAGTATAAAAGTAATTATGTCTATGGAA
The DNA here is from genome assembly GCA_036877585.1 of Botia kubotai. Taxonomy (NCBI): domain Eukaryota; kingdom Metazoa; phylum Chordata; class Actinopteri; order Cypriniformes; family Botiidae; genus Botia; species Botia kubotai. The sequence goes on from JAZGTI010009898.1 coordinate 11,231, forward strand.
AATCCCCATAAGGCATAAAAACAACTGTGTGTGTGTGTGTTTGCATGATGTGATAAATATGCAGGTGTTTTATACAGCCCCTGAAGTCTAATTAAACTGACAGAGCTTCGGATTGTTTGGCTGTTGAGGGGCAAACTGGTATCTGTTTTATTCATTTCTCACCCTTTTCTCCCTTTTTTGAGATCTACTCATGTGTGCTTAAGTTGTCATCTTTGAAGTACTCCAGCTAACACACTAAGGGCCCGAAACATCGTTTGAAATGCACTCCCAAGCATTCACATTTATGTGTTTCCTTGAAGTATGCTTAATTCATTCTCTCACTCACTGAGTGACTCACTCACACATGTATATTGAGGTCCAAAAATCTTTTTGAATTTTCAAACGTAAAACCTGAATTCCAGGTTTGAATTCCATTTTAAATCCCAGATTTCCAGTGTGTTCACTGTACATATTACTTCACATAAACACAGTTTCTTACGCTCGTATCAGCCGCCATGGGATTTCCCAGGTCACACACCACAACTCTGGTCTCGTTCTCTGTCCTGTGCTCACAGTTTAGCCGTTGAAGGTCCTGAGGAGGAGAGAGAGTAATAAATAATTTTAACTCATTATTTCAGATATGAATTTGTGTTAACACATACCATGCATTATGATTCATAAACACAATCAGTACAGTTTCACGCCCATTCAAGCCAAGTGGGTTTGTATCTTTGGTAATTATGCTACACAAATAATATTCTTGCCTAGACAAGTGCTTGTAATGATTTACTTATTAAAAGATTTGAACCCAGGTCTCCCTGCACACCAATTTATAACTGTAGCACTAAACAAACATGTCTGACACTTATGTATATACAGAACTACTATGTGATAAAACAAAGTGTTGTTTTCCCTATTGGTTGTGTCTTATCTCGTCTTAGACACTGGGTGAGTTAGAATATCAAAAAGAGCAATAATAAACCCGACCATTACATATAATGAACCAGTGCAAGCAGGGCTCTGTGGGTCAAGGGAGGGATAAAGAAAAAGGAAATGACAGAAGGAGGAGGAGAGAAAAACATGATGGATTCTCTGATAGTAATCACCTCATACATCAACAAGCTCCCCCTCCTGTCATCTCATCAAGCCCCCCACATCTTCCTCTCTTATTCACCCTTTCCTCTCACCAAACCATAACCAGTCTGTTCCCAGGAGAGCGGCTAATGTAGCCATGCAAAACGCATTAAGAGCCACTCTCAAACGCGCGCCAGCTACACGGCATCTGTTAAACCAATAGCTGATGGAGAAAGAGCAATCGCGATCTTTGTGGTCTTTTTAGCAGAGCGCCCCTGTCAACGTTTTTGCTTCTGTGTAACACAAAAGAAAATATTGTGAAGTATGTTGGTAACCGAACAAACGTGGCACCCTTTGACTTCCATTGTATGGACACAAAACCACCGAGACATTTTTCAAAATATCTACTTTTGTGTTTCACAGAAGAAATAATAGGTTTGTAATGACATGAAGGTGAGTAAATGATGGAAAAGTTTACATTTTGGAATAAATTAATAATCTGAGAAGCTCCTTTGTTTGAAGAGACTGATTAAAATCTGCAGAAGATATGAATGAAGGTAAGCAAATGTGCTGAGACGACAAGAAACACAGATAAGCGGCCTGTAAAATCTGAGCAATACATGACAGTTCACACCTAGACAAGAGTTGTGTTTTAGACTATGTTTAATAAGAAACCTTACCCGTAATTAGATCAACATTCACTGCATTCCTGTTTCATTACTACATCAAAGACCTTGCAGAGCCCATGTTTGTGTTTTTAACTCCAAGAAATGGATTACAGATTTAGCATTCAGCCATGATGGATTTAGAGCAGTTCTAGTACTTCTGATATTTAGACCGGTTTAGACTTGTGCTCACATGTTAGATTGTCGCAGCAATACTTTGTATATTGTGTCTCGTATTATTAATATTAAACATACATAAAATGTTTATATTCCCTGTACTCAGTAAAAGAGCCCACTAAAGCAAAATAAACTGCACGATCAGGTTTCTGGAGAAAGACGAGCCACTGAGTGAGTCATAATCTAAACACAAGAAGGACGAGGGACTAAAACAAAACCAATGGTCACAGTAACTTTAAATAGAAGACATTATATAAATGACTTTATGGCCAGAGTTACTATAAATAGAAGACATTTTTATAATGACTTTATGGCCACAGTAACTATAAATAGAAGACATTATAAAAATGACTTTATGGCCAGAGTTACTATAAATAGAAGACATTATATAAGTGACTTTATGGTCACAGTAACTATAAATAGAAGACATTATATAAATGACTTTATGGTCACAGTAACTACACATAGAAGACATTATATAAATGACTATGGTCACAGTAACTACAAATAGAAGACATTATATAAATGACTATGGTCACAGTAACTACACATAGAAGACATTATATAAATGACTATGGTCACAGTAACTACAAATAGAAGACATTATATAAATGACTATGGTCACAGTAACTACAAATAGAAGACATTATATAAATGACTATGGTCACAGTAACTACAAATAGAAGACATTATATAAATGACTATGGTCACAGTAATTATAAATAGAAGATATAAAAAAATTGCTTTTACTAAGTACAGTATTTATAAACTACAGTACATCCGGGTACAATACATCGGCTAGGCTCAGATGGAATTTACAGACTTTCCACATTTTTTACACTGACATGGAGAGAAAATTTGTGAAAATCTGCCGAATAGATTTAAAAATTTTAAAATGTGTTAAATTGAGCTGAGAGCATGCTTTGGTTGGTAGCTAAGAGCACGATAATAAAATATTTAACAAATCCATCCTTTCCAAGGAATGGAAGATGTGTAGAATGTTTGAACATATGTTCAAATTCTGCTTAAAATCTGCAGAGATCTGCAGCCAATGATTCTGTGTGGGTCGACCAATCAGCCACCAGGACCCACATAACCAATCACAACATGACATCATGCTATACATTCCTTAGTAAGTGGATATATGTATAGAAATCTGTGGTAAATTGTGGCTAACGTTGTGTACCTCACGTCTTCGCTCCACACCAATATAATCCGCCTCTGGTGGGAGGGTCACGTAAAGCTCCGCCTCATACGCACCCTCACCCTCATTGGCTGCATTAATGGTCAACATAAGCAAGTTGTCATCTCCAATGATAAGTTCTGTTCGGTCCCTGCAAAAAAGTAAATGCAATTAACATCCAGTGTAGCCTTTACCTTTACCACACATGGAAGCATGATGCTAAAATCAGGGAAAGACATGCTTTAAAACATAAATAAATGCAAAGCTACACTGCACATTAATTAAAACAAATATACAAACACTTAGTGAATGGCACACACACACATGCAATTCTTCCCCAATGGACTCACATTGTGGCAGAAAGTTTAAGATCTGGGATGCACATGTTGTCTTCACCACAGTCCAATAGGATGTTTGCCTGAGGAAAAATAAAATCAGACAAAAATACTCTCTCTTCCTCGTGGATTTCATTTGTGCACTGAACTTATCTGCCATTTTACCCTTTACTTTGTTTACATGATGCATTTACATCAGTAACAAGATGCTCCAATTTTTTTTCGTAGACCCTACATGCCTTCCTTATTTGTTTAGTATGCACACAAACACATGCATACACACAGCCGCTCACAAACAATGGTAAACACTCATTAGTGCAGGCTAACCTGCTCATGGTGGAAGGTCTTGCTGTAGTGATCTAAAACAGGCCGCAGCTGTAATCCAGGGGGAGAGGAGTTCTGATCCAGACTGTAGTTCAGAGCCACACTGATTGGACTCAACTTATCCCTAAATTCTCCCTCATCCTGCAGAGAAAGAGAGAGGTGGTTATAAATCAGAGTGAACAACAGGAAGCACTGACCAGTCTCCCATATGCTAGTGTATTTCTAAAAGCTGAAAAAAATTAACGTTTTGCAAATACACACTTTTGAGAGGTATAGTATCTCTTCCCCAGGAAAATGGTAAAAAAACACTGATGACTCATGTTGCACCACACAGTTTATTGTCCAATCAAAAGCTCTCTTATATGAAAATGCCACTAGTATCAACTTAAACCAACCGGCAAGTAGCCTATCACTGTTAATAGCTGTAACATAAGTAAATCCTATTAGCTATTTAAAAACTCTACAGTATGTCCCGCCAAAAATACAGTTTTTTACAGGAAATGCATCAACACATGACAGAAAAATGCACACGTCAAACCATTTCACAGAGTCTTTAAAATAGAACAAGCAAATGTTCTTTATAAGCATGCTTGCTTCAGAGAGCCAAAAACGATATAAAATTGAGCTTTAAGGATTTATGAAAATATGTTTATGTTCCTGAACAGTAAAGCACGTGGATTCACAGAGGAAATCTTGTTTATGAACACAAAAGCAGCCGGACTGTGAAAGAGTAATAAGGGGCTGCAGCATGTACACACACACAGTTGCTCACTTTGGGGGACTTGGGGGAATGTAAAATCATAATGTATAATACTATCAACATAATCAAACTTCTGTTCTCATGGATATTTGTGCTTTAGACCTGCTATAAATCATGTCATTTTGCCTGTGACTTCATCATAGTTCGAATTGGGTTAATAAAGAAAATATTTCTCATGAACCGTGTTATCAGGACCCGAAATACCTGAATTCATGAGTGACTTTAGCGTAGAAATATTTCTTGGTTTTTTAACACCCCTTAATGCAAGAGTAAAAATGTTCTCACATCGTTTATTCCATCCTGATGAGCTGTGTTGTATTAGGAGTTTAGTTCGGCTCACAATTAACTTTCTATTAACCATGGGTTGAGCAGTCAAGAAAATAAAACCAGATTCTTTCATAAGGAACAAGCCCAGTCTAGTAATAGTTAGTGCTGAGTGTGGACTGAAAGCTCACCCGCAGGTAGACAGAGTAGTTGTGGCAATGTTGGCGGTCCCCTTGACCCAGAACTAGGTTTTGGGTTCTGTGGTGCTGGTGAGAGTCCATAAACAAGATTCTCTTCACTGCTCCACGCTGCTTTAACCAATCCAACTGCAGGTCCATTCTTAGAGCTGAAAGAGAGAGAGAGAGAGAGAAAGAGAGAGAGAGTGAGTGAGAGAGAGASASASASAGTAACAYTATTGTTAGTTCTGCATCCAAAGAGTACCTAATTCCTGCAATTTTAGTCTGGACCAAACACGTTTCTTGGCCCATAAAAATAGCACGATTTGAGGTTAATGACTGGGGCTTCTGAACAACACACAAATAAAGCTTTCAACAAACACGCACTCTCACGTACGCTAGTCTTTTCCTCACACCCATAGAGCCACACCTGTTCCTCGTCATGTCCAGAACCCCATGCACACAGTTTTTGGCAGGCCTCTATTCAGAAGTGCTGAGAAAGTGCCTTTTATTGGTTATTGGAGTTTGGCACCATTTTCATTATTAAAGCCATTATTACGGCCACTTACATACAGATGTTTAATAAGTGCTATAAAACACCTACACTCCAACAAGCCAGGTGCTCAATGTACAAACACATACAAGATAAAATGTCCCCATTTCTTGCAGCAAGATATAAAACAATAGCTATTGAATAAATAATAAATAATTATAGATTATGAATAATTCAATCTCCTTTCAAACCATGTTCCTGAACAATACTGTATAACAGTAGGGTTTCATTCATTTTTACTATAGAAATATTCCGTTTGTTACATGACACGACTGTATTGGCGGTCGCAACTTTATTTGTAGTTCGTTTTTGTAAGCTTTATTAAGAGTTTATAAGATAATATCTGTGAAGTTGTCACTCATTCAGGTTAAATGGCAACGCATGTCCGTCCTTCATGAGATCGGTTCATGTTTAATCTATGAACTCTTACTCTATGAAAAAGACATTTCTTTAATATCCATATTAATATCATATAATGTCATTTTAGCAATTGAATAAATAAATAATTTGACAAAGGAGAAACATTAAAACTGATGCACTTACCCACATAATCAGGGATTCCAATCCCAGATATCCTAGCACACACATTTACTGACACACTGAAGAAGAGAGAGAGAATTCAGTAAAGCATGTCTCAGCTTTAAAGCAATGACAACATATAAGCAGTGTGACATATCGGAGGAAGAAGATCATTTACAAGAGTGTTTAAGTAGTGCATCACCTGTTTGTAAAGCTGAATGGAAACATGGTACGATGAAGGATTCTGTGGCCCTCAGTATTTAATGACTTCATTGAATTTGTCTCCCTTCTTTCAGTCCCTTCTGTCTATCTTCTCCATTTATCTCTCTCTCCCTCCCTCCTTCTCTCTCTATTAGTCTGGTCATAAAGGCCAGCAATTACAACGGCCCAAGAAAAATCCCAAACAACTTCCTGTTCCTGTCTGAAAATGGGCTGAGGGGACAAAAGCCCTCTCACTCTCCAAGATCTCTCACACGCACATTATTGTTGTTAAATATTCTTGGAACATTTTAAAATGGAACTAGATGTTACTTCACGTTTAATTTGCAAACGCCAACAAGCTCCGATCAAATATCAGCATGGCACAGGACGTTCCCAGCTGCAGCTCGCGCGATTAACTCGCTGGAATCTAAAGTTGGCGATTCTCTTGCCGCAGGGCTCCGTTTAAAAAACGAAGAAACAAATAAACCAGGACTGACGATTTGGTGCGTGAGATTCCATCACAAAACATGCATATGCTATAAGCCCTGTTTTTTTTTATGAAACACATATTCCAACATGCTCGCACCTCTCCAGCTGGTGCCATAATGACTTTATATCCGTTCCGTGGAACCTGTAATGATATCTGTGCTCTGGGACTTATAAACGCACTTTTAATGGCCCAAAGGTCCAATTCTACGCGCAACCTTGCACAGCGTTGCATGCAACCTAAATATATCTATCTAATCAGAAACCCCATTAGCCCCCTCCGCACAGACACACACTTACACGGCATTAAGCGTGTCTGAGTTTAAATTAGCGATAAACGGCTAGTTGCTGAGCCTCGTGAACAACAC
>JAZGTI010009900.1:0-18291 GCA_036877585.1 Botia kubotai
GCTTAGCCCATTGAAGAGCGTCACTGCTAGTGCTTCAACCCATGGAAGAGAGTCACTGCTAGTGCTTCAGCCCATTGAAGAGCGTCACTGCTAGTGCTTCAGCCTATTGAAGAGCGTCACTGCTAGTCCTTCAGCCCACTGAAGAGCATCACTGCTAGTACTCAGCCCATTGAAGAGTGTCACTGCTAGTGCTCAGCCCATTGAAGAGCGTCACTGCTAGTGCTCAGCCCATTGAAGAGCGTCACTGCTAGTGCTTAGCCCATTGAAGAGCGTCACTGCTAGTGCTTCAACCCATGGAAGAGCGTCACTGCTAGTGCTTCAACCCATGGAAGAGCGTCACTGCTAGTGCTTCAGCCTATTGAAGAGCGTCACTGCTAGTCCTTCAGCCCACGGAAGAGCATCACTGCTAGTCCTTCAGCCCACTGAAGAGCGTCACTGCTAGTGCTCAGCCCATTGAAGAGCGTCACTGCTAGTGCTCAGCCCATTGAAGAGCGCCCATTGAAGAGCGTCACTGCTAGTGCTCAGCCCATTGAAGAGCGTCACTGCCAGTGCTCAGCCCATTGAAGAGCGCCCCTGCCAGTGCTCAGCCATAAAAATTTTTTTTACATAAAAATGGGGGGGGGGGGGGTAATAGTGCTTGACAGCAGGGGAAATAAAACCACAAGAACATTTGATGAAGTTGTTATAACTGATAGATTTTCTTCTTTTCTTTTGTAGAAACACTAAAGGCAATTTTAAAAAATCCATAACTTACAAATTTGTTTAAACCCAGACATGTTCCAAAGTATGGTTCCAAAGGATGCTGATCTTGACTTAAGTGATGCAGCATATTTTAAAAGTAATCCCTTATTTTATACTAAAAAGTTGCCCCAAATATGTAACTTTTTATTGATGATTTTGAGACAGCTAATCCTTTAGGTCCCTAAAAGGATGTACACAATTTAGTGCAATCTGTTTTACATTTCTGCCCCAGTTTGTAACTCCTCAGTAGTGAATGTTTATTTATGTGCCTTCTCACATGCAGACGGCATTAGGTGTTATGGTTTTATTCTATAACTGAGCCACTTGTTAAAATGTTAATGTGAAAGTTATGTGGGGATAATTTTGCCTTGTTTGGGTTCCTTGAGTCATTTGGGCCTTGATAAAAATGTCCCTCAGTCTGTGTTCTGGGAAGATAACCCAGAAGTTGTACAAAGCACAACTAAGATCCATAATCTGCATCGTGAAACAATATAGATTTGTTCTACACTTCTACATGTTTAGGGTGTTAAATGAGGTTTATTAAATTCACTCACATTAACACAACAATTTTTCAGTAGATATAATGCAGATTAGTTCAGAGAGATGAGAAATACTGGCATATTTTGCTTTTACTTCTGCTAATTATTAACATAATGTTTTCAGTATCAGAATGTTTTTCCTATCAGAAGGCTTGACAATTTTTCTTAAACATTTAGTATATGAACATGACAAGCTATTCAAATTGTTTCCTGAATGAACATTTTTGCCCAACAATAAAAAAGACAATAGCAGAAGTACCTTCAAAATTCTATGGCAATGTACTAGAAGTCTTTTAATCAGGATATGTTGTCTCAGCCCAGGAAAGATGATGGTGCTTGGTGATCTTAAAGGAGCAGTAATGTCAGAGTTAATCTCTTCTGTAAAGTGGATCATGTACCATGCCACAGGTTATCACCTTGACTTATTATTTGTATTCAAGTAGCATACTGTAAAAGATGAACATGTATTGTTATACGGAACATTGGTGGAAACCATTTGCATTTTGATGACCATTAGCATGCATTTAGAATCAGACTGCATCCAGACAGTTTTAAAGGTAATGTACATGAATATGTATGTTTCTTGAGCCTGACAATGTTTTAACAAATGTTATAAATGTGGCATTACTTAAGTGTTTTCTATTCTGTTTTGAAAACTTGTTTCTTATTAAAGTTTAGGATTTGTGTACATTAATAAAGAAATTTACACAGCAAAATGTTTTTGGAAACTTGCAGTAAACACTGTAGTGTTCACTGGCTTTTAAAAGAAATAGATGATTTTGTTTTAATTTTTCATTGTAGCAGATAAAAGGACTTACCCTACAGGGTGAAATATTGACACTTAGTCATCTCTGTCTGTATGTGTCCCTTAGAACTCTGACAAGTTCATCTGATTGACATTTACCATTTTACAACACAAAATGAGTGTTAAAATATTATGCTAAAGAGGTTGTTTTTACCATTACAAGTGCAAATAATCTCTACATTAAACAGTATTAAACACAAATCAAATACACTCAGAGTTCATTTAACAGCAACATTTACTGTGCAAGCAGATAAGTGACGTGTGTGTGTGTGTGTGTGTGCTGCATAACACTAGCATCAACCTGTAACCACTGAAAACAGCACATACCTTTTTACACAGTATACACCAACATGCATAAACCACATTCAAAGACATGGAGGAACATTCTAATAAGAAAAACCATCATTTTACATTTACAAAGAAACTAAATGGGACAAGTTTTTAAAAGAAGCACAGCTGATGGATTTACAACAGTGTGTTTTATATACCTGAGCGACACTGATTGCTATGTACTTAGAAACAGAAAAATCTCTTGTTACATTTAAGATTATATTTGGTAATGCAAACTTTGTTTTCCATCACAGTGTGCAGGCCAAAGTAATTAATGAACCAGATTAAATAAAACCAGTTTCAATATTAAAGATTACCAGCAGAATTACCCATCACTTACACAATAGCATCAAAATGACATAAGTTGTCTTGTTAAAGGTCATTACCAGTCATTAACATTGGCTTTTCATTCATGTATTTTATTAAACATGCAGTTGATTGGGGCAGCCAATGTAAATACTAGCATTCTGTGTATTTGATATCAGAGAAACGAGAGGTCAAAAGTGAGACTGTAGTGAAGAACAATATCAACTAGGCTAGTGAATTGATCAACAAGGAAAATAAACTTGAGAATGACAAATGCATCTGGAAGGGAAGCTAATAAATCTACAGCAGTTCATTTTTTGAAATGTAGTGTATTTGTAAATCAACATTATCCTGATTTATTAAGTCTGAAGGTAGATTGTAAAGACACACAAAGAAAATGTAGCATTTACTGTTTCCAGTGGCGTTCTAAAATAAATAACATAATCTTTTCTTCAGGTTTATTGAGGGTGTGACATCACAGATGCATCACTGCGACTGTCCCACTAACTAGAACTGCAGTTCATGCAACAGCCAAGGAGTCATGCATTTAAGAACCTTTAAAAACACTCAGTTCTACCTGATGTTTTGATTTTCAAGTGAACCTCAACATCAAGCATAAACTATGTATTGCAACAATTATTTTGGGGTAATAATCCATAGCTGTGTTCTATAACTATAAAAAACTAAACAAAACAACTAAAAAAATTTTTTTTTTTACATTTTTTAAAATATGGCTCATTTAAAAAATGAGGAAACAAAGCAAGCCAAAGCAACTTGGGAAAATAAGAAACTCAGACATCAACAGAAAAGACAGTAAAATAACAAATAAAAACATTCACAGATAAGCAAGAGCATGTCAAAAATCTAAAAAAAGTAAAACTATAAAACACACACACAGGCACACACACAACAGTAATTTGCATGACCAGCTGTCATGCATTATTTTTTGATAATGTAGGAAGAAAATAATATTTTAAAAACCCTATATTTCCTGCTTCATGAGTCTGTCTCTGGCCAGCAGGAGGCGCCATGGCAAACACATCAATCCAGGGTCCAGCATCTCATCATTCATTCTTTATTACTACTTCATCCTTCTGTCCATTCTTTAAACTCACACCATTCCAGTGTTGATGACATGCCAATTCCATCATCTCAACTCCACCCATAACTCGCTGTTGACCCAGGTAGAAGATCACCATCAACAGGAAGTAGATGCGAACAGGGGCCCAATGCCAAAGCCCCACACAAGTGAAGGTTATAAAGGTGGTCCAGTACAACAGTGATGCAGTTTTAATCACTGAGACTCTCAGCTCGCTCTTACAGGGAGGCACACGAGCTTCAGGTGCATCAAAGACATGTGGAGCAACCTGATAAAACTCTCGCAGTCGCTGCTCTTTCTCTGCCCAGCGCTCCTGACACCAGAGCTGCAGCTGCATTGTGGATTGTGGCAGAGAAGACAACGGGTAGCGGCGCACGTGAAAGTGGATTTCACGAGGGAACAAGCCCAGCACTAGGTGGTGCTCTGTCTGAGGAATGTTCTGAGGATACGCAACAGTAATATCATGTATGGCATCTAAGTTATTACCTGTAATAAGAAAAGAAAACATTTACATGTTATAAAGTGCGGCTGAAACGATTCTGAAATATTGCACTTATTTTGAAAGATGATTTCTATTGGCTCCACGTTTGTTTAAAGGGGTCATGACATTATTTTATTTTGTTCCCTGAGGTGCAGTTATAATATTACAGAAGTTTTTTTCCCCAAATAAACATTTGAGGCTTTAATAGAATTTATGCCCGTTTACAACCTGTGTTTAATCCTGTGATAAAAAAAATGAGATTTGAGTGTTTAAGAACCTTTGGGTGTTGTCATCAACTTGTATGATTGGCTAACATCTTAGCCAATAAACGCCCTCCAGTCATAACACATGCTGTATCGATTTGTAACAGATGAGAAAGTGTCTCAGTCAAATGCATGTCAGATAGATGATACTGAAGTTTACCATGGCTTTACTGTAGTAAAAGTATATAAACCACGATGAGGACAGTGTGTAGAGTAAAAAGAAAAAAATAATTACGAAAAGGTTTAAAACTATTCTGACTGAAAGAAGACAGGAATGATTTATACACTGATGACCTCTGACCTTTTCGCAGAGTGTCAACAATAAAGGTGAATCCAGTTGTACGCGGGTGTAGGACATACTCATACTTGGGAAGGCCATTTTTCTCTGCAAACACGTCACTCTTGGCACGTGTGTTTTCTGTGTAGAAAAAATGAGACTGAAATGAGCTAAAATCAATTTCAGCAGCCATGAGATCTATTAAATCTGTGACGTTACTCAATCATGTTTAGAACTAGTTAGATGCATCTAGAAATGTCTGCATTATTAACAACATCACCAACAAAATGCCTACTTTCACACACAGACACACACGCATGCACACAAGAAAGCAACAATTCCACCAAATTACTACCAAACTACCAGGGCAAAACTATATCTCTATAACAATATCTTTATGACAGGGTCTCTATGATGAGATCCCTATGCTGAGATCTTTATGACAAAGACTCTATGACAAGATCTTTATGCTGAGATCTTTATGACAAAGTCTTTATGACGAGGTCTCCATGACGAAATATCTATGACGAAATATCTATGTGTCTAATAAAGTGATGTGACCACCAGCCAAGAGGAGCAAGAAACCATGAGGCCATTACTGGGGTGCTTTAAATGTTTCACTTGATCACTTGTGTGGTGTCTACATGTAGAGACAATCCGCCATAGTCTCTGTGAGCTTTACACATGCCGGCTGTGTTCATTTTTTCAAAATTAGACAGAAAATATCTGTGGACATCAAAACTCATCATTTGCATGCTGACCTTTCATTCATTGTTTTGAAAGATTTCTGGCTAACAGCTTCTTGTTGCCCGAAATTCCAGCAAGCATTCCTGGTAGCAGAGCAATTGCTGGCAGGTTAAACTATTAACACAAGTTTGGCTTATACAGGGATGGTTTTTAGTTGGTAAGCAAACAGTCATTTGGCAGCTGCTCTAACCCAAACCAACTTACTGGCCTGCTGTTAGATGCTTTGTTTTCTTGTTAAATTGTGTTCTACACTGTTCAACATTACAGACAACTCACCTGTGAGATCGGTTCCCTCAGGGAACAGCAGAAGCTGCAATGGTTCTCTGATGTGGCAGAAATACTGCAGCATGTTGGTCATGTGACTGCGGTCGTCCTCCCAGCGGCGCTGGATAAAGATGAAGGAGGCAACCTGCATCGCCCAGCCTACATGAGCACACACACACACAGAGGCTCTAACAGGTAGAAACACATCTGCGCTGAGGTCATTCTTTAACTCTGAGCTGAAGTTTATGCTTACCAAACCCAGGAACCACCTTCAGTGCTGCTTTGAGGCAGATCTTCTCCAGACGGAGGTAGCTGTACCTCAACAGGCAGCACCACAGAAACATCCAGTCCAGTCTGGTGCGGTGATTCATTATTATTATGCTTCGCTCACCAGGAACAAACCCATCACCTGTAATCACCACCTTCACCCCAAACACCAGCTCCAACAGTGCCTGACAGAAATACAACAAATGGACACATAAACGTTTCTCTTTACAATTATGGTCCATTCCTGTAGCAGATCATGTCCCAGCATGACTATTAGTTCTGCTGATGAAGACGATGATGAAGATGAGAGCTGTACCACTGGTAGCGTGAGCCAGGTGGCCACAATGCGGTCGGTGATCCAGCGATACCAGACAGGTGAAAACAGCATCAGAGGAAGAACTGGACCCAACATGAACACACTTCCAAAGAAGCTGCCCAAGAACAGAGTGATGATGAAGAACAGGCCTCTGATAGACACCATCGCCATGACCTGAGACACATAGAGACTTCTTAAATATTAATGTTTCCTTTGACTTCAGAACCATCGGTACAATAATAAGCTAACATCTAAACTTATCCCATTTAAAATTCAAGTGGTATGAAGCTTGTTGCGTAATTTATTGAATGACAATATCTGCCATTCGAACATAAAATCCAAACCTGCCCACACTGTTGCGTTCAACAGTACAACAAAATACAGAAGGAGCAAACAAATATAAGACACTTCATCACAGTCTTAATGGCTTGTCAGATCACTGACAATTGTCCTGACACAGTCAGGACAATTACAGACTGTATCAGGTTGAAGTACTATCAATTCTATTGTGTTCACAAACATTGCCAAAGTTTTTGTCAGTTTTCAAGCCTTTTACAGGGTAAATAAGGTATTTAATTTCATAAGAAAAAGCGACAGCCTTTGATTAATGTTCTTTATAGACTGATAGAATCTAATCCTGAAGTATTACCATCATTCCCTCCTCATTGACCCTAAATTCCTCTGCATTCCCACAGCTCCTAAAATGCCACACTAGACAATTCTAAGAACTTTGGTTTAAAAAGAGTTTTCACTTTAAAAATAGTTGCAGATTGTAGTTTAACAGAATTGTTTGTTACTAAAACTTCTTTGCACAATTTGTCTAAGAAGAGAAATGTGCTTTAGCTACAACTTGGAAAATACTGAGACTTGCAAAATTCAGAAACCTAGTTTCTGAATAATGGGACTAGACAGGTTTCAGCGTGGACTGAAACCTTCGTCACTTTTAATCAATTATCCTTGTCAGCTATAAGTGAACAGATCTGCATAAAAAGCCCAAAATACAGAGAGTTCTATCCACTGAAAAAAAAAAAAAAATACTGGTGAAAACTTTAACCTCTGTTAGCAGTCAGTGTTATATTAGCTTACACAGTCTGTCTGTGCACAGACTTTCTTCTGTGGAACAATGAAACAGAAATTTTACATTTTGAAGGACACAAGAGCAATATATATAAGAATATATATATAAGAATATATACAAGATATATAAGAAAACTCTAAAATATAAAATTCTAAAAAATTGTCTCGTAATGATATATGTCTAGACATAAACAGAAGTATTTACATCTGACTTAATCTGACTTTACATCTGACTACATCTGACAAATATCACAAAAAGAAAGGTTATTTAAACAATGATTAAAGAAATGGTAGTGTTATCACAAATTTTATTTAATCAGTCAGTTGCTATAACAATTTCCCTAAATATAAACTATAAATTATGATAATAATGAATGTAAACTAAAATATTTAATTTTTAATTAACAATTAATGTAAAAGCAGTACAAAGCAGTTTAATGCTCTTACTTTAAATTACTACCATGAAGTGGCTGGAAGTACATACTCCTAATATATACCTACAGGTAATTATATGTATACAGAAGCATCCTATATAAGATACATTTTGAAACATGTCCGCTGAGCTTAGGGAAATACTCCGAAATGTTTACTGGTCGTCAATTTGCTGCTGGTATATCATGTATTTAGATTGGGGTGCCCAGTCCTACCTCTGGAGGGCCATTCTCCTCCAGAGTTTAGTTTTACTTGCACAACACACCTGCCTGGAAGGTTCTAATCTGCCTTGTAAAACCTTGATTAGCTGGTTCAGGTTTGTTTGATTGGGATTGGAGCTAAACTCTGCAGGACACTGGCCCGCCATGAGCAAGATTGGGCACCCTTGATTTTAGTGGCTTGTGCATTCGTTTATATTTGGATGATAGTATGTGCTCGAACAGAAACGATATCACCGCTGTTTTAGAAACAGTGCATAACCATGCAGCCATTGACAAGAACAGGACCATTGGAATAAGACTATTTAAATACATGAATGGAAGATGACAATCAAAATATTCAATTTGGATACTATCTTAGTGTTAATGATGTACAGCGGTACTAAATGCCCTTTACTAATAAAAATCACCTTCATGATTTTACATAATAAAATCATTTACATAATAAAATTACCCTAACCCTAACTAAATGAAATACTAGTTATCAATGAACTTCATACCATGTGCAGAATCTGTAACCCCTCTCACATGCTTTATTTATAATGTACACAACTTACGTGTGTCTACCACAGTCCTGCTTGGGAACAAATTCAGATTTAAAACTCATTTATATACATCTGAAACTAAAATATGAATCAATAGATTTAGATTTAGTCATTTAGCTGACGCTTTTATCCAAAGCGACTTACAAATGAGTCGCATTACAAATAACGACACCCATTTACTGTGACGTTGTCTTTCATGATTAAACTGCTGCCAAAAACACCAAACCTGTTCACCAACACATCGACATGTTTGGTTTGAATAAGAAAGTTCTGAACAAAACATCAGACAAACATTTAGGATAGTGATTGATCGAGAAAACACTTGTCACTTTATGTTTGTGCATTAATTAAGGCCTGTGTTCAGTTCGTCTGATTATGAGATTAACATCTGCAAACAAATACTATCAGGAATAAAATCCATAGATGTGTTTTAAAGTGAGCGAACTGAATTCTTCACTCTAAGTGCCATTTATTCACTCATTTACATGTTTACATTTGAACAGGAGAAATACGCGTTTGTAAGTATTAGCTAGACAATCTGACGCGACGACATCCAAACATCGCGCACTGTGTAACGAATCAATGCTAATGTACACCGTTATTCGATTTTGTGAGAAACATGCAAGATAAAGAGCTTTTTAGTCAATACTGGCAGCTATGTTTTCCTACCTTTCACAAGTAAACTTCCGCCTCTGACGACACTACGTTGACCTGACCAATGAGGGACAACTACCGAAGAAATTAGCTCCGCCCATTTAGTGTTGATGTCAGTCACGTAATCGATCAACTCTTATTCTGTTTTACAAGCTGTCTGATTTCAGTTTAGAAACTCAACATAATTTAAAAACTCAGCTCAATCATTTTTTGGGTCCTTAACTTATATAAAGTTCTTCTTGATGTGTGATACTGTTGCTTTGGTATCTTTGCTTTTCAGAAGTGACAAACTCAAATAACGCCTTTCAAAGAAAAGGAAGTGAGGAAATCTACAACAAAATTGATAAATAAACTTCCTTTTTTGTGTGATTACAACGTGGAAATGCTGGTTTGAATTTGTCTCAATGCAACAGCAAAATTGTTGGCCTCTGTATTATTATGATCTCAATTATGAACCGAGATATTTTTATCTCTAGACCTTTTTTAAACCACACTGTTGTTTGTTGTTACTGTGATAATGTATTTTCCTGTCGGCTTCAGGACAATGTCTGGGTGTTCCGGATTGTTGTCAGGGTCACTGAAAGCTGTTCTGTCTCAATCTTTAAGTTATTTCCTATGGAAACAATTTGGCATCAATGCTCATCTGTCATCAATCTGAACATCACACACAGTTGCCTCTGCAGTGAAACAAAATTGTGTGAACGGTTCAAATAGTTTTCTCTATAATAATTATTGTCTCAACCTGCCAGATTTAATCTCCCTTTTATAAACCTTTTTAAAAACATAAATATCACTTGATTTAAACCTGGTGCCTCATTTGACCTTACTATTTCATAGCTGGTTGCCTAGGAAATGAATGACACGCTGTTAATAACTTGGGTGTTGAGAGTAATGGTGATTCTGTTTCCAGGAAGTGACTTGGAGACCTTTGAAGAACATTGTAGCTTCTGACAGATCTCTAGATCAGCATCTCCTTTCAACTAAGGTTACACATCAAATGAACAAGCGAACATAGAGAATAACTAGCACTTATATTGTGTGGAGAGGAAGTTTGCTACTTTTGAGGTTAGTTCAGGAAGGCAACCTGCGGTGAGCACAACTAAATACAGTATGCAATGCATGTTCAAAACAAATACATGCACATACATAAAGGCGTTTGCTAGGAATTCATAGCATTTCATTTAAAAGCTTTTGCACTATACATACATATATTTCCTGAAGACACACTTGAACAAATGTGACCGTCTTTTTCTTGCAAATTGTCATTTTAGACCATATGTTTGCAACAGAACCTTTTGTGTGCACAGTTTGTTTACTTTCTGTTTAAAACACATTTTCAAAACATGATTTGGAAAACACAATTTTTAAACATTTATTTACAACCTCTGGCAGTCACAGAGCAAAAAGTGGTGTGCATATAAAATAAGAAAATAAATGAAAACCAAGCCAAAGCCAAGTCTGCTATTCTCCCTGAGCATATTTACCCGTTTGCATACAGATGCCTTTCTCATATTGTATTAAGAAACTCTGTAATATTCAGAAAACATTGAGGCAGACAATAGGAATGAAACCTAACACAGCTGAAACTGTGCAGTTTCACACAGAATCATTCGTCTGTTGTTCAGATGACTGCTGTCTGATCAACATCCAAACTGAACAATGGTTAATCAATAACACTCTTAAATACATTGGGTGCATT
Source organism: Botia kubotai (assembly GCA_036877585.1). Classification (NCBI taxonomy): domain Eukaryota; kingdom Metazoa; phylum Chordata; class Actinopteri; order Cypriniformes; family Botiidae; genus Botia; species Botia kubotai. The sequence continues at coordinate 11,061 of JAZGTI010009900.1, forward strand.
CCTCATAAAACAGGATGAAACAACATACACATAAACTGGTTAAGGTCTGAGGTCTCCTGCACTAAAACAGTGATCACTTGCCTGAGTGGGTTAGTCCAGACACCCGGAATGATGTTTTGTTTCGTCCTGGCATCTTCTGCCTGTCAGTGTCTTGTGAAGTAGGAGAAACAGATGCAAAGTGTGTCTGCATCTGTTAGGGTTAGTAATTTTTTTGATGTTTCATAATTGTTTTTTTTTCAGTTTGCAAATTTATGAGAACTGACTGTTTGGTTGATTTGGTTGATTAGTTGATTTAATCTGATCCCTTTGTCATTGTGTGAATTAGTGTATGTTTGTATGTGTTTCTGTGAGACACACAGTCATTTTAATCCTCTCTAACACTGGATGTTATGAACTTTTCCATCATGTTCTTCTTCATCTTCCTCTTCACTCACAAGACATTCCTCCGGAGGCCAGCGGAGTTCTCCACTCTCCACCTCTCCCTCTGTTGCTTCTACAACGATGGACGGCAGACGATCTTTCAATTTACAGCAACGTTCAGAGTCAGAGGGATCTGGAAAGATCTAAGAAAAGAAACGCAAAACACACTGCATGTGTTTCTGCAATGCAATGCTCTACCAATGTCAAGATTATAAGACACTTTCCCAGGGAACACACATGAAACACATGTACACATGAAAAAGTAAAATACTGAATGCTGTTTTGAAACAATCTGTATTGTATAACACGCTGTATAATAACGGTGACTTGACTGCACTGTAAGAGTATGGATAAAACCACGTGCCACATGCATAAATGTAAATGTAGTTTATAAACATCTATCATTGCTGTTAATTCATTGACATAGTGATATTTACCAGATGCAGGTTTGTGTACACATGTATTGGAACCCTTTTCAATGTTGAAAATGGGAGGTTATTAAATCCGTTTCTCTCTAATGTTTAAACACCTTCTGTCATTTTCTTCCTCTGTTTATCTGTCTTTCCGTTTGAGTATGTCATAATCTCAATTTGCCTGAATTCTGGATAAACTATTGGTGTATTTTTAGCTCAGTGTCTTTCTGTGAAATACATAGGAAACCAAGAGAAGAATCCAGAAAACACACAGACTGGAAGGAACATTAGAGCATGTGTGTGTGTGTGTGTGTGTGTGTGTGTGTGTGTGTGTGTGTGTGTGTGTGTGAATGATGAAAAAAAAAATGCCTTCCTGACCCTGAATCATGAGATCAACTATGTCTGAATAAAGATCAGACCATGGGACCAATTCTTTGATACTAAACACAGATGAGTCTGTTCTACTGCAGCCCTTAAACTCTAAACAATAACATTACAGAAACAAGTAGTAAAAACATTTCACAGCCTCACTTTGAGAGCCAAAATATTTTCTTAGATAAATATTGTTGTTGAGGGGTATAAAAACAAACCTCTTAAAACTGCAGGACATACAGCATTAATGACAGAGGTACAAAGTCACAGAGATAAAAACAGACCACCCACAGTTTGCAATCTGAATGTTGACACCTGCTCTGTTAAAATCCTTTTGGAAATTAAAATTTAAAAATTCTTTAATAAATAAAACACAACTTTATTTCACTGAGACCTTCACTGTGAATCTTCAAATTGGGGTAGAAACTGTTAAAAATCACTACAAACAGAAGTTCTCTTATGGATGGGTTAGGGAACATTTGCTTTAAACTTCAGCTGCAGGCTTTTCTTGAACATTCATTCACATTTAAAGGAAAATGCAAGCAAAATACAATATTTTTTTTTACATTTTAAGATTGCATTACTGTAATGACACTCAAGAGATGAGGATTACCTGGAAAGTGAGGCGATCTTTGCCAGGACTCATGACATCCATCGATGTGGTGCTGATGATAACGTCAGTCATCTCACGATATGCTACAAATACTAAGCTACATAGGGCACACAGAAGACACAAACCACAATCTGAAACATGTTACATAATAGTTAACATCCTAATAAACAGATGTCATCAGGTTTATCCATCATAGGATAATCTCAAAATCTCTCTAAACGAACTCAATTGAATTAAAATGCTTTTGATCCCACTTAACAAACCCTCAATTTCAGATTAGCTGTGAAGTATCTATTTACTTTGCTATACGTATCTGTGTGTGCAGGTCACCAACTGAAAGTGAGTCATATTAAGAACGAGTTGTGGGTGACTATGAAACGTGCACATACTGCAGACAGACACCAAAGTTTCCACTGGCTTCAGTTCTTTTCAGTTTCTGCTTCTAGCATTTAAGCAGCTCTGGTCTATAGATTAATCTGTTCTGCTCTTCATTTATAAGTTGCTTTAGATAAAAGCATCTATTTAATGAATATATCACAACAAACAATTATTTTAATGATTGATTATTCTATTAATCTGTTGATTATTTTTATTATTAATCTACTTTATCTATTAATCTATCAGTCAATGTGATGTTTAAATAATTGTTAAAAATAACATGTTGTTATAAAGAGGACACATCATTGGACACATCATGTGAGCTTGTTTTTACTACATTTGCAAACAAGACCATAATCTATCGCTGACATACACTTTGTGTGTGGTGGATTAAACTAGGTAGAAATACTAGGTGTCATCAATGAGAACTTTTTAACAACTAAATGATATTACATACACCTGTGGGCATAAAAAAATCAATTTAATAAAAGAGCCACAAAACACTTGGATTGGTGCACTCAAATTTATGCAAAGATGGTATAAAAAATGCATTGTTTTGTCATCTTTTGGAGAACTTTGACGGAACAAGTTCTGTCATTATGTAAATGGACATTTTTATTTGTTGCCATGACTGAAGGTCTCCATCAGTTAAAATCTTGTGGGAAATGGATTGTGCTGAGTTGTTTCTTTCTACCATGTGACATTTGATAAATCATAAACAATACAGTTCTTGAACCGACGTTCAATAACCTAACGCAGACAGCCAGATACATACAAAATTAATAGCCAATTTATTTGATAAAAATCGATCTGATTCATTAGCATTAAATCAAGTATTATATAAGTATATAACTATTAATCAGACTCTTCACTAAACAGTGTTTACATAGTGCAACAGTTAATCCTAACCCAAATTAGTCTCGAGAAGAGCAAATGCCATGAACTTAATGACTTGATAATTGTTTGAAAGTGAATGGAATAGACATGTAAGAATCTTACCAGAACAAATGTGGAAATAATAGGTATGAAGCGCCTCAACTGATTTCAGCAACTAATCACCGCGGACGAATCTTTCCTCTTTGCTGTGGGCCTGGAGACTATAGCAAAGATGAAGTTACTTACGTTTATCGTCCCAAAGATAACTGCATGCAACACGAGTCGCTGTAGGCTGATATTTATATAAGAGGCGTGACTGACACGCCCACAGTAAAATCGTCTTAAAATTCAGGAATGACAGTGTCAGGATGAAAAAAAAGCGTCACCAGTAACCAATCAGGTAAGCGCAACCCCGTGCAACTGACCCTGTGCAAAGACAAGGATGTAAATGAAGAAAACAAACTTAATAACAATACGTTAAATATTAAGTCTAAGCACAATGAATATTACTAATACCCCTCATTAGCATTCTTCTGTTCCGTTCTGTGTTTTTACATTTCATTGCTGGTTGTATCCTGCCTGTAACTACGTATGTAATAAAAATCTTGAATCGTCTGAGGTCCGAATGTTCCGTATTTTCTGTTTGGGTTATAGCGCTGTATTTTAGAAATCGTGTCCAAATCAAAGTGCAATTATCCTTAGTGTTTTCAGGAAAGACAGCGCAGAATAGATAAACAGGTCTTTACAATTCAAACATTGTATAACAAGTGGAGTAGACATAGGAGAATATACACAAAAACTTAACAATTTTATAATGAGGAGTACAAAAATGGGTTAAGGAAAAAACAAGTACAAGTTCATTTTATTTATATTGATTTTTTGCATTGTAGAAAAGTACTACAAAAACTAATTGACACATGAAAGAAGTGTAGAAATAAGAAAAAAGAAAAGATTAAAAACACGAAAAATATAAAATACATGATGTTATCGAGTACACTGTTACAATACCCAGACTCTTATTTTGAAGTTTTCTGTTTGGTTACAGTTTTATGCTGTTTTCACTCACTTCCTGTGTCTTAATCATCACCTGTTTTCACCCTGATTAGTAGCACTATTTAAGTTCCCCGTTATGAGGTTTAGTTTGTTGGTTATTGTTGGTGTCACGACCAAGAAGGACAGAGAACCCAAATGCAAGATGGGTTTATCTTGCAAATGTCACAAATGTTTATTGACAGATGACTTGGGTAAATAGCAATGACTTAGTTCAGTACAGAGGATAACTCCGGGTACGCAGCCAGACTGGATAACCTAACCCTAACAGACTGGATCGTGGACCACCGCAAACGAGAGAGACAGACTACCAGCAGGTTAGCGATGCAGACAGCAGCAAGACTGAGACTTGGACAGGAACCTCTAGTGGGTGGCAGCTGAAGTAATGGCGAAGTCTGCAGGCGATGGAGAGATGAACCAGAATGGAGTGGAGACCACGGAGCAGGTGAGTAACAGGTGAGTACTGGCGATGGCGGTGTCTGGGTTGATGGGTGGTGAGGCGGGAGCCGAGAGGGGAACTAGACAGTGTGGGAGAGATTGCTGGCACAGCCACGATGCGGAGACCACCAACCTGGAGGCAGACGGGAGAGCAAGGCAAGTGAACAGCGGCAGACTCCAGGACAGAAGACAACAGGAACGGGATGATGGAGGTAACTGGGGGAAACACAAGCACAAGACAAACAACAGGCAAGCCTGAGCCTAAGACATACAAGCACAACTGAGCTAAACGCCAGTCTAAAATAAACACACATAAAAAATAAACCAAAAGAGCAAACAGCAGGAAGACTGGCGTGACTAGACTATTATAACTAAACTGAGAAAACAAGCTAAGCTATGCTAAGCTAAGCTAAGCTAACTAAAACAAGACTTAGATCTATGACTGGTCAGGAAATAAAAAAAAACAAAAAAACAATACAAACCTGGCTGATCAAACCAACGTCCTGACAGTTGGATTGTTTGGATGTTTTGTGAATGCCTTTGGTTTATGGGTCTATGTACTCATGTGGATTATCCCTATTGAACTATGCTACTGTGTGCCTGTTGTTGGCCATTGCTTTAATTGAAATGGTTAGTGTTTGTTTTTTTTCATCATTAAATATCCTTTTGTTACATATTTCCTCGTCCTGCTCCTTCGTCCTAGTTATCCCAAGCTCCACAAACACCTAACCATAACAGAATAACTGAACAAACAACAGCACAGTTGCGTTTCTTTTTCCACCCCTTTTCCTTTCTGATTTTTTTGCTTTTTATGTCATCATGGACCCATGGCCTCAACAGAATGGTAAAGACATGGAGGTATATGTACAAGAGTTTTTGGACTTTGCCTATGACACATTTGATGACCTTGCCCTAATGGAGGTATTGTGGTGTGGGCTGGACACACTTCACCGCTTCGTCATGCCACGCGCGGATTTAGTGTGGACTCTGAAAGGTTACGTCAACTTCGCTGTATGGTTGGCAGGATCAGAACTTATCGTGAATGAAGCGGATTCCAGCCCCGGGTCATCAGATTTGGTCGTCACCAGCCTGGAACCCAACCAGTCATCACCCAGCGAGGCGGAGCAGCAGCTCGAGCCCATCGCTGACATAGAGCCATAGGCTGATGAGACTGACTGAGAGGTGGATCGCCCCGGAGCCTGAGCTGAATAAGACGTCTGACCAGGTGCATGAGCTAGCTGCATCAGACGGATCGGTGGATGTGCCTGTGGAACACAAGGGGAGTTTGGAGGACCCTGCCCACGACACCACCGCTGGGGGTGACTATGAACTGGACTCGAGTTCAGAGACTATTATGTCTTAAATTTCAAAAGATATCAATGTTAAAAGTAATCCCACCCACCCAACCTCCCTCTCCCACCTCCTATCATGTCTTTGTCGGTCTCCTCATCTCCGATGTCGCTGGAGCCTGTCTGCTCACCCCCAGCCCACCAGTGGTGTCGTGGGCTCGCTGCAGGCCTGCCTGACACCAGCCACATCTATGCTGAGGATGGTAAATCCCTCAGCTCTGCCTCCTGCCTCCTGGCCCAGACTCCTCCTTGGCCCTATGACCCTTAGGCTCCGCTGTGTCTTCCAGCTCCCTTGTCTCCGCCGCCTATCGGTCCACCAGCTCCACCAGGCTCCCTCGTCCCTCCGTTGCCACCTTGGTCAGTTGTCATCCCACCATCTCCTCTGGACTCTGCTCCTTCAGCTGCGCTGTGTCACTCCGTCCCACCGGCTCCGTTGGGCTCCTCCTCAGTCCTCCATTGCTCTGGCTTCACTGCGTCTCTCTGGATCCTAACCCACCTTGGTCGCCGAAGCCTCCTGCTCCACCTTGGCCCTCGAGATCCTCAACGTCACTCTGACTCGTCAGCACTCAGTCTCCGCCTCAGGCTCTGCTACCTCGGGCTACACTTTTAATCTATTCTTATTTCCTATAAATCCTTCCATTTCTTCACCCTTTGGTTGATGAAAATTTTTTCTTTATCCTCCTGATAGGAATTTTCATCACCATATTTGTTTCAATTTTTCATCATTTATTGATTCTCATCCTTTATTTTATTCATCCTCCTGCCAAGTAATTTTTCCCTTTACTCACACTCATGTCTCAAGCTGTCCTAAGGCTCATTCCTACATCCCCCTCTCCTATAGTTCAATTCAATTTGATTTATATAGCGCTTTTTACAATGTTACATTGCTTCAAAGTAGCTTTACATAAAAAAAACAAAGAATAGTAATAAAACACAGAACAAATGTCTGACATGTTAATGGTATTATTGCAAATAATATGTGTGGGATAAGACTAATACTATAGTAGGCCTATAGTATATTTATGAACAAAGAGCTTACTGAACCGATAAAGCCACAAAATTGTTGAGCAAAATACATGCATTCCAGCTTACATAAATTATAAATGTTAAGCATATTACATGCATTCCAGCTTACATAAGGAAGGTATATAATAGGCTACATCATGGGACAGTGCTATAAGGAATTTGCAATAGTACCGTTAACTACACAACATGCAAAAGCAGCACACATACATACAAACATAAAATATATACAGTAAAATATTGGACGTTTATAATTTACAAAACCCTAGTCTAAGTTAGACGTCAGCAGTCTCCCAGCA
>JAZGTI010009901.1:0-18286 GCA_036877585.1 Botia kubotai
AGCCTGAACCAGATCAGAGGCAGCCTGAACCAGATCAGAGGCAGCCTGAACCAGATCACAGTGAGCCTGAACCAGATCACAGTGAGCCTGAACCAAAGGCTGATGAGGAGGCCACAGTGGACCAATCAGAACAACCGTCCTCAGGTGCTGTTCTTATCACCAGCTTTGAGACTGTGGCTTTTCGAAAAAAGTCCCTTACTTCAGCTGACGTCTAACAACTAACCAACATCTTCCCCTGCAATTTTGGGTCTCTTTTTACCTCTGTTTCTCTCTACCCTGTTCCCCACACTTATGTCTCCTGTGTGTCACCATGTCCATCAGTCTCATGACATGAGATGGCATTTCCTGTTGGCCGTGTCTGACCAATGGGAATTCAGCACTTTAGATCCTCAGGCTGTGACAGTTCTCCATCCTGTGGGACTGATTTGCTCCTGTCTGCAGCTTCACGCTGGCTGTCACTCTCTGCTCTGTGAACCCTGCACACCTCTTCAAGCACAGCTAATATCCTGCATTGATTGTGTCCCCGGATCTCATGGCTCTTTGCATTTTGTTTGCACCTCTCCCTGGATCATGTTTGTAAATGGGTTCTGGCTTTTTTCCCCTTTCATGCATGTCACAAACTGCTTGAGTGAATAACTGTCTTCTCCATTTGATTCCATTTTTGCAAGTGCATGTGTGTTTGTTTGTGAACCGCAGGAAATTGTTCTATGGCTGACTAATTAACATCAACCCAGCCGAATCCCATTTGATTGCATCTTAGGATCATTATCATTGAGCTGCTTAACTGTTCCCAGAACAGCTTATAGATGACTTTTGAATTATTCAAGGTAAACCACGTGTGGTTCCGTGTCGGAGGTTGCATGGCATCTTAATAGATTTTATATGATTTGTATATTGCTTATATACCGTACTTCAGTGCAGTAAAAGTAGTTTTTTGATAAAGCTTAACCCAATGTCTATTAGCACTCTAAGGCTGCGTTTACACTGTAATGCTTAATGCACAGATCTGGTTTGAAGTGAAGTGATGGTCTTTCAACCATATTCAGAGTTTCTGTCTCACCTGTTTACATTTACTTAAGACATGGCTTGTATCCTATGTCCATGTTTACATTCAACTCCTGGCTCCACTGATTCCTATCCGCATTCAGACATATGCCCTTTGCCACAGGTGCAATATGATGATGATTAACACTATCATTTACATTTATTCATTTAGCAGACGCTTTTATCCAAAGCGACTTACAATTGACGAGAGCATTAAACATTTTGTCCTCAGAACCAACAAGCTAGATATTATATTCTATCTATCACAGAACAGTGATTTCATTACAAGTGAATCTGATTTAGGCGTTTACATGCAGGTCAGATGTCCGCATATCTGAATTCTGAATCTGATTTTAATTCACACTTGGAAGTGGCTCAGATCATAAGCAAAAAAGTATCCGTTTGTGTTTACAGATGTGCATCCAATCTATTTCATATGTGAGGGAAAAAAGTTATTTTTTGTGGCAGTGTAAATAAATGCAGCCTAAGAATCAAATATTCCTGTTAGAAGTCGGTTTTCCAGTAGGATCTTATTTGATTCTTTGAGGGTTCTATGATTCCATCAGGGTCCTCAACAATTAGTTCTAAAATATGATAGAAATTCCTGATGGAATTCCATACACCTTTCTTTAGGAATTGAGGAATCTCACCCAATTCCCGGTTTTATGATTGCTGCATTAACATTTAACCACAAGGATCCAGTGAGAAATGAAATAGTTAATTATTAAATAAACTTTGCCTAGCCAGAGAAGGATGAAATTTTGATGCCAGTAATCATGTGATCTAACACTATAACAGCTGTGGTGGCTTTTTAAAATCCTAATGATCCTTTGTGTGAAGTTTGAAATTAGAATTTTCTCCCCTTTTGTGCCCCTTGAGCCTGTATCAGGTACCCAGTGTTTGTAGAGTTTTTAGCCATGTCTTAGTATTATGACCGAAGTGATGAATTTGTAGTATGTACTTTAGTCACGTTTGGCAAATTGCTGGAATGGCAAATAAATGATGTGCTGTTGCTTGTATTATTGTACGTCTCCCTTTCCCTTGTGTCTGTGATGCTTTGATGTCACTTCCTGTCAAAGACAATTGGCTGCACCCTGTCAATCAATCATTTGGGATCACTGTCTTTCACCTTTACCCAGCTGCTCCTTCCTATTCTCATTACATCATGCCCGTCATTTATCATGTGCAACTAATGAGAAGATAAGATTTAAATCCATTTTTTTCTAGCTAATTTCCTGATCCAGATTTCAAGCGATCTCTTTACAACCGTTGTGCGCATGTACCCTAGAAATCAACACAAAAGCTAATGGCTTATTAGCAGTATGTTAGCCTGAGCAAGAAGAATCTTGTATGTCTTCTAATGTGATTACTGTCCTGCATTTAGCCTGTGTAATGGAAGAAAACCTTCAGGAAAACTGTTTTTTATTGCTGTAAAGCTTTCAGGAAACTGCCAATGAACTTGAGGAACAGAGGATGGTAATGAAACCCAGAGGAAATTGAATTAACTCATCGTCTTCAATGGGTTTCACATTAGGAACACATTAATTGCACTGTTTATAAAGGCATTACAGTGAAACATTACAGTTACAACCCGTTCTTTTTGTGGTATTGTTTGTTTCAACCAGACCGTATTAAAGTGATAGTTCACCCGCCAAAAAAATGTTGTTTGCTCACCCTCATGTTGTTCCAACCCTAAATTACTTCATTTTGTGGAATACAAAAGATGTTAGGGGGAATGTTAGTGACTGACAGTCTCGGTCACCATTCACTTTCATTGCATCTTTTTCCAAACAGAAGTGAATGGTGACTGAGACTTTCAGTCTCTGGAACTCTTCCATTTTGTGTTTCTCGGTAGAATATATCTAGATTTCAATCTACACAAATAATGACAAAATTTTCATTTTTGGGTGAACTACCCCTTTAAGAGTAAGAATAGAGATCATTCTTATTGGATGTTAACCTTTTGTTCACCCTTGTTTTATATCTCTGTTAACAGGCTGAGGGCTAAGAGCAGTGGCTGATGTTTTCAGTGGTTCACAGATCATGAGAGGAGGTAAGGCGAAGCAAGAGGAGACATCAGGTGTAATGAACGACTGTTGACTGTAAGCTAAAGGGGTCAGGAGGCCCTTTCGAGCCCCACCGCTGTTTCATCCATACAGCCCACTGTATATTTCCTTATTTCTCATTGATTGGGACTCTGCTATTGTCGAGCTGTGCTGCTCCTTACTGGATCAGTATCCAGGACAAATGTTTACCTTGAGATTATTTAGTAAACCCACAAGATCTTTTTTTGTGAGAAATTTGAGTTTTTTTTTTTTTGAGAAATTATTTTAAAATGGAAGGGTGTAAGTGCCTGTTCCTTATCAGCCTCTTTTTTTTTATTTATATTTTCTTATTTTTTGACCCAGTCTACCTAGAACACAGGAATATGAACCCTAAAGAGTTATTGGTGGATAATCTGAGCACAAATCCAAAAGGCTCAATTATAAGATTAATGGGTATAGATGAGCTGCAGCCGGTGTTGTGTATTTATAGCTGAGAATGGTTTACATAAAGCATGTTTAAATTAAATTGCAGTCCCTTTTAAAGGGCATTGTTACTTTTTCAGGTTTTCTTCCTGAAGTTATCGTGTGAAAATGGTAATTTCAAAGTATAACTTTCAAATCATACTTTATAATATTATATACATTAAGGTGTGAATCTTATATTTGCCATAAATGATTGCTTGCTGTAGACATTATGAACACACTGACCAAAGATGATAAAAATCATGTTAAAAAATTGAGGAGTTTAAACAATTTGGGCAACAGAGAATGTGCACTTCAAATCTAATATTGGTTTAACTTTATCATTCTGTTCACGCGTCTTATATTTAGTTATTTGTAATGCGTTTACAGCAGATTATTGGAATAAATGAGTGTATTTGGTATAAATGTTACTGAATTTAAATAATTTGAGCAGGAAAACATGCAATATATATATAGATCTTTAAAAATGACAGACATTTCAATGCCGTGTGAGTGCTTCGCTCTCCTCACAATGCGCATTGTGTATCCTCATTTGTTTTCAGTTTGGCTCATGGAGCAGAATCATGACGTTTGTGATTGTATTGTACCTACTGCATCTCCCTGCAGATGAAACGTCTTCCTCTTAGGGGTAGAACATTTAAATATTTAATTTAATTTGCTTCTCATTGGAGGTTTTGGTGTGGCTTCTCAGCGGTGCACGTTAGCATGATACTGAAATGTGTGTCGGATTTTTCATCTTAGACTACATGCAGTCAATTGTTTCGGTTCGGATTTATTTTGGTTGTTTATATCATCATATTATAATGTGTAAACATAAGGTGCAACTGTTTCTGTACTTTGTAAGCTGTTATAGCAAATAAGTGACATATTTGCCTTATGCATTAATTCAATTCAATAAAAACAATGAGATTAAAGGCGTTCAAGTTTGTCTTCATTGTATTCCGTGTGTTTGTTTTGCTCTTCGGTAAGTATACTACAGTTTAAAGGTTTTCCACTTGAGATAAAGTTTGTCCTGCAGAAACTCATATTTAACTCTAATGACATTGATAACCAATGTTTTGATGTGTCCACATGATTTCTTGACACGAATTTGCATGACAACTTTGTAGTGCGTAACTCATAAATTTAGAGAACTACATTAGAGCTCCTTATAATTAAATAACTATATTGATAATTAAGTGTGATCGTGTATTTTGTACTTTAAGAAATGGTTAAATATTTCTCTGTTATAATAAAGGTAGTACTACATTTTGTTTACGAAAGTGTGGTTTAAAATTGTATGTCCTAAAGACGTGTTATCTGATTGTCATCTTCAAACATCCACAGAGAGGCTTCCGTTAATAGCTTGTTTTTTACTGAAGGGTATGTGTCAGCCGTTTTGGGTCTCTGATGAAGAATCAGAGGTTGGAACAAGCGGAGAGGAGTTAACTCCGCCCATCTGCTTCATTTCAAACTAGTGTGCATCTGTCCGGAGCACGAACAACACTCTAGTGCTCTGATGGTGCAGTGCGCGTCTGATCGTCCCTCCTAAATCTGGCTGTCTACAGAGAGAAACGACCGCTCACAATCACCTTTGGAATATCAGCCTCACCATGAGAGCAGACCGACCAGTAAACACTGTCAGGACTAACGAGGTACCGGAGAGGAGGACAAGTTATCCTGGTGACCAGAGGGTGAAACAGGCGAACAGAGCAACGAAAATATGGGTTAAAGTGGCGATGGGCATCGCTTACTTTCTGTGCGTTTCAATCGCGGCGTTATTTTTAGCCATCTACTATGTGCTCTTCTGGACCCCAGATGCGTCCAGTCACAACACAACGAAGACAACGAACCACTCATGCCTGCAGGGATAGAGGACACTGACAGAGCCATGCATCGCTGGAAATTCAGACACTGAAGTTAAACGGAGACGAAGACTTTCGGCTGTACAGCTTTTATTGATGCGTTATGCGTATTAAGTTATATGCGTTAAACTGGATACGGAGCATTTCTCACCGATGATCTCCTTTCGCCGCACTGACTTTGCTCTCTAAAAAGGACAATTAATAATAAAGTTTCATATGATATTATATTATATATGAAACTCATATATTATATTATATGCGTTTTGTTTTTCCTCTGGCACCTTATTTAATGGCAATAATGATACATACATGATATATTAGTGTTATGATATTTTATGCAATAGCCTGCTTTGTAACGAGGCGTTTGCCGCTTTAAGTGTGTAATATGGTCCACTTTATGCACTATAGCAGTCCCCGCGTACTTGTTTGGCGTTGTATGAATTTCTTTATTGATGTACATCAGCATGTCTGTTATTTAGAGACATGAAACATTAACCAGTTTTTGTAAACTCTGCTAATCACACCACGAAACCAAAGTTGCCCGGCTCCAATTTTAGCACTCACGTTTGGATTGTACACGTTGGATGAGAAAGGTGCTTTAAGGTCTGTTTTGAGTGCGCATGTGTGCATTATAACATTACATTATAACGTGCATTATAACGTTACACATATGGCTCTCATAAAGTAACTTTTGTGTTTACTTGCAGCTAAATGGCTTTTCATTTACATCATCAACACACAATTAAACTCCAAATTCTAACGCATTGACTAAAACGAAATAGGCTATGATGTAATCTGCGGATAACTATATCATCTACAATATTTTACTGCGGCATTTGCGAATGCTATGTTTTATTTTGTGTTAAATATGTCAGTGTGTTGCTTTTTTAATGCACATTTATAGTTATGACATCATTATGCTTTGTTCCTCCTAATTGGAGGTGATTTGATAATGACATCATGCTCTGTTTCTCCTCATTAGAGTTGATTTGATGCGATGACGCCATCACCATTATTGTATTTTACTACACAGTATGTTTTCCTGAAAAATGCATTAATCATTGTCACTTTCTATTTTTAGTCTCTGTACGTCAGTTCGGGCCAGCCGATAAATCTGCTATAGAGACACTACGTCTCTTCACTTGCTCAATAATTAAACTGAACTGAAAGTTGTCGGAACAGATTTGTTCTCTCTCTGCTTGTGCCTCCAGCAGAGGTATTGTGCTGTTACAGCACTCTCCTGTGAGAAGGAGGTAAATAAAGATGTTATGTAAAGGGACAAATGTCACACTGATAATAGCACACCGTAAGCTAACAGTAGCTTCAGAAATCCTGACATTGCAGGATTTGTACGCTTAGATATGTCAAACCCTTTCTGTAAAATCCTACAAATATTGTCTAGAAAAATATGAAACCATTGTCTAGTGCATTGCATTGGCATTTAATAATCATCACAAGATTTACACACGGTTTTCATTTATGTTTATGCATTTGGCAGACGCTTTTATCCAAAGTGACTTGCAGTACATTGAAGTCATATTATCAGCACATGTGACCCCTGGGAATCAAACCCACAACCTTTGCTCTGCTAATGCAATGCTCCACCACTTAAGCAGAAGTAACACGTAAACACACAATTTTCAAGACGGACACACGAAGGATAATTGTCTATGCACCAGTCAGAAAGAGATGTATTACATGAGCCACATGTAAATTTGTCTGTTTTGTAATAACAGAACCAATCTGATCTCCGATAAGATTTATGTTACTGTTTTTTTGTTACGTTGAATATATACATATGGAGAGTTTCTGTTCCATCTCTGCAGAACTGAGAAACTGCAGACTAACAGACCAGAGACCACCACTGTTATCAGAAAAGCGAGAAACTGTAATTATCACCATGGTCATAGCCAGCATGTAATTTCCATGAAATTCAGGTCAGCATTAAAGAGATTCGGGATAATTCAAAAAACATTAAGTGCTGAACCATAGGTTCCTTTGACATTGTACCACGGTCCTCTAAGCCTTCAGAATAATTACCATCAACAGAAGCAGAGGGGGTGAAAGCCGTCATGCTTGCTGATCATTTCCGCAGTGCTGTTCTGTGGGGAGATCACCTTGGAGTCTTGCCAGGACTGGATAAGACAGGGAGGAAAATTCTCCTGCTGCCTGGACAGAGCTACAGTCTGATATAAACGACATTGTAAAAGTGTCCAAACCAATCCAAATCTTTTGTATTTTGATCGTGACCTATGATTGTGTCTTTTATAACATTCTTTGTGAAATATTCAAATGCAAAAGCATTTTAAAGGTGTGACTTTAAAAGCTTTAATCTTCTTAGTATTAAAAGGAATACATTCCTTAAAGCTCATTTCAGGATATAAAACATTGTTTTAAACATTTTCGAATAAAGATCTTATCTTCAAAGGTATTTCAGTCACATGGGTCCAGAGATGCAATGGCAACTACTGGTGCCGGGTTCACTCTTGATGATAAATCTATGTATTATGTAAAATGCATGCAAATTTATGCCTCAAGTTTGTCTGCTTTACATTAGAAGATGACCTAAAACTAATGAAATCTGGGTCAAATGTATTAAATAGAACTGAGACATGACTGCTTAGTCATCGAGTCTTATGGCAAAGAAATCCTTTCCTTGGTATGCAAAATGACAAATTAATCCAAACATTAAGTGGTAATGATTTAAATCAGTGTGTTAAAGATGGTATGCAAAATGAGAAGTGGGGGTGTATGTGCCCAAAATCATAGGTGAGAACCGCTGGGTTATATATATACCTTCGTATTGCTTCTATGACCGGGACACATTAATAAATATTTTGTCCCTGGATTGTCCATGAAATCAGGTTAGGTGTCCCTTATCGCATGAAAGCATTTTGCGGCAATCTAATACCTTCCTGAATCCACAAGGGGGCAGCGTAAAACTATTGAAGCTGAACTTGAGTTTTAGTAGGTTCTTTAGTTTAGACTTCAGTTTTAATAAGGTCAATATGTTGTATAAAATATGTATATGTATCTGTGAAAGGGTTTTCATTAGCATTTTCGTTGTCATTGACAGATAAGGTTCCCCTTTGTTCAATAAAAAAGAATACTCGCACAATACTGCATATTTTATTATTTAATCTGTGTTTGTAAACGTTTAATAAGGTCATTGATCATTGACGCTTCGAGTCGCATCGTGGACATTCACGTTTTCCATACATACGTGATTTTGATGAAGTCTTAACAAAGAAACGAAAACAAGTCTTTTATTTTGTGGTTTTGCACGTTATGAGAGGATGAATAAATGAATAATACATGTTTCAGGAAATCTCCTATTTCAAAATCAGGATCTTTGAGAAGTGTCTCAAACCGCACCGTGAGAAACCGCGCTTGTTCATTCACGCCTGTAGAGGGCGCTGGCCTCCGTCACATTCAACTAAACACAGAAGACACAAAGAAGTGTTTTGTTGTCATGGCGGTGTTTTAAACTGTCTGACACTTTCTATAAACAAAACAAAACGTTTTGTTTAACGACCGACTGTCAAATTAAAACACGGAAATGCCGCTTTTACTCGTCGTTTATTTGTGGAGGTTTTATATGTAATGTGCAAGATGCTTGTTATTGATCGGATCAGTAATTGCAGTGAGAAAGATTGGTGACTCTGCTCGTTGAAATTTATTATAATTATTATTAAACTCCAATATCAACTTAATTAAGATTTTATTGAGATGATTTCCCGTCCCCAAAGAGGATCTCCTATGACTATTGGTGAACTGGGCTCTATGAACCGTGAATGGATTAAAAGAGGACGTCCAGAGTTTCACAGTCATGGTCTGCGAACGCAGGTACGGTTTTTATATATTAGTGTTTGTTTTTTATATACATGTACATAACAAGCCTTTCATTCTCATTGATTCTGGTTGTTATCATCGCAGCTTCAGTTCAATGACGCAGTGGCGCCCAATGTTTCTAACCGAGCGACCCGCGTGGGACCGCCTTCACCTATTGTGATAGAGAAACTTGTCCGAGCAGAGAAACAGGATGATACGGGGAGCTGCAGCAGCTCCTTACGGCTCTCTGTCCTGTCAGAGGAGCGACTGCAGGCTGCCGTCAGACTGGCTAAGAAAGACCTGGTCAGAAAACGTCAGGAGTCCATCAGCCGCTCGTCACTCGAACCAGCGGACATATCCCTGAATGCCAGCCCTCCGAAAAGCAACATGGACCACAGTTCTCAGGTATTATGAATTATAAATATGTTATCAAATCATTTTATTGTGCTGTGGCTGTTTTTAGGGATGACTGTGGCTTCTTTTCTTTATGTGTGTGTCTTGTAACTAATTAGGTGTATCCAAAAGGAACCCCTAAGGTGTCAGGTCCAAAGAAGCAGATAAAAACTGGCCCTCAGGTGCTTGTATATACTCCACAGAAGCCCAACAGCCAGCCTACACCGGCCCAGACTCCGCCCACAAAGGACCTCAGTAATGACCGACAGCTCAGTCAGGAGATCCGCAAATTACAGAAAGAGCTGAGCACATATGTTCAAAGAATAGAGCAGCTGGCCAAGAAAGGTATGGATGCTTGCCACTGATCTTAGCCTTCCGTATCAAGCTCACAATTTCAGGTTGTAAGAATATTCCCCTAACATTTCCTTTAAGTAACAAAATCGTTCTTTTGAAAGTTTTAGGAACGTTCACTTTGTATATGTTGTATTAATGTTATGGCTTGGTTATAAAAACAATATTCAAACATTTTCCAATTCTGTAACGTATTGACAACATTCCACTAACTGCTGAAGAATAATGTTTTTGTGATACAATATTTAACTTTTTTTATATATATATAAAAAAGCGTTCTACTAATATTACTGCAAGAACTTTTTAAAAACTTTTAGAGAATGTTAGCCAATGTTCTGAGAATATTCAACAATGTTCTGAGAATGTTTGACAATGTTCTGAGAATGTTCGACAATGTTCTGAGAATGTTCTCTGTTAGCTGGGTAGTGGTTGACAGGTGAAGCATCCCAACTGTTTTGTGTTTAAAATTGGGGTTTCCTGCAGGACGTGTGGTGGAGGTTCTGGAGCCTGATGAGCAGCGCAGGATGGAGATCCGTCGGCAGGAGCAGGCAGCTCGTTCTGCACGAATCATCTACGTGTTGCAGCGTCAGGTCTGTGAGCAGCTTACACTAATATCAGTGGAGGCTTTCACTCAGTTACACATTTAAGTGTCAGGGATGAGCAAGATATTCTGGTGTTTATGATCCAGTTTCGGATCTGTCTTGTTTTTCTGTTTAGGTCAAAGAAATTCAGGAGGATCTAGACAAACTTCGTTCCCAGAATATCAAACACACCAAAAAGGTACCAAAGTTTAATAATGTGATTTTAAAGACACTGATGTTTTTATATATTTCTGCTATGTCATCTCAGTCCAGGGCAATGGACAGACTTGCTGCCGCTCACCGAGGAGCTGTAAGAGCCATGCAAGTGTTCATCAGCCAGCTGTCAGACCCTGCAGAGAGCAGAGTGCCCACCCACTGCAAAGAGCTGGGACAGTTGATTCGTCAGCTCTCTCTCTGTTCTGCCAAAGTGGAGGTGCGACAAGGATCGGCCGTGCCAGAAACAGCCCTGGACATCCTGCAGAATTTAGAGGTGAGGTTGGATCCATACGCATTAATCCATTATATAAATGAAATATGTTAATGAAATGTAATTGCCAATTGCTAATGTTTTGTTTGTCCTCTTAGAACCTTGACTCAGCACTGAGTAAGCAGGAAACATCCAGGGAGAGAGACCTGGACTTACAGAATACCAACCCTGCAGAAAAGGGTTCTTCAAAGGTGAGGGACCGCAGCGTGTCCCCTCCTCATCCAATCAGAGGCCCAGCCAAGAGGAACTCTCGACCGTCCCGTAAACCTGCTCCTGTTAAAAAGCCTGGTGAGTTGCAAAAGCTGTGGCCTTCTGTCCTCACATTATCATATGTTGGAAATATGATTTGCAATCCAAAAAAATAAACGTAGAGTGAGTTTGTTGCTCCCTGTGCAGGTATTAAATTTATGGGGAAGCCCCATAGAACCTCACAGGCATTGGTGAAGGAACGCAGTGACGTTCTAAAGGCAGGGGTACAGAACCTTATACGTCATCATCAGCTGAGAGAACCACAGAAACCCACCAAAACTACAAGTACAGTCAACCCAGTCCATGTTAAGGTGAGAATGAGGCTCAAAAGTAGAAAATTTAGGGCTTATTTACACTACATTTGCATGTGCTTCTGTGCTGGATGCTGGACTGTAACGTTTGGCTGCACTTGTTGTTTGTTACACATATGCAGTTACACTATCCAGTGAAGTAAATTAAGCTATATGGCAGACAATGGAAAACATTTTGAGAAAAGACATATCATATATATGTCCATTCACCAGACCAGTCATGTTCGTGATAGCAGATTCCAGCAGCCCACAGTCTCATCCAGGTTAAGGGAGAACCAGGTACCCCAGAGAGAGCCCACCGTGCCCTGGATACCAACATCTCCTCACTCCCCTTCTCGGCAGCGGTCAGCACACACAACTTCATCTTCTCATGTTTGGTCTGGGCCTCCACAGTTTGACTTTCCTCTGCTTTCATGTTAACTCATATGAATGTGTGTGTGCTTGTGTGTGTAGTGTTGTGTCTGATAGGCTGGAACCCAGATGTCTCTTCTCACCTGTAAAGAGCTCTGAAAGACAGCAGCCGCAGGTCCCATCCAGCGGCGGCGCACAGCTCAGCCCTAAATTATATGACAGAGAACAAGCCCAGAATGAAGCTCTCAGGTCTTCCACTAGCTTTTCCTCTGTGATTCTTTTCCTCTGGTTATCCTGCTTTAATGACCTTTAATGACCTAAGTTGAAATCGATTGATTTAAGATTGTAATTACCTTATAATCACCAAAAGACGTAACGTTTGAATACGTCATAGGTTTAATTTTGATGATAACAGATCTTTAGAAATTCAAAACCACGTGACATACACCATACTTCTTGACTCTTAAAATTCATGATAGAATTTCATTATTTTAACTTTTAATTTGGCCCTTTAGATGGATTATTCTGGATATATTTAACCTTATTCGTGATATTTCATGTTAATTGGGAGGTTTTGGGTCATTTTGAAATCTTTTATATACACACGTTCTAAACGACCTGCTTGAGACTGATATATAGAGCCTGAGGGTACAGGCTTAAATTTGGCAGATTTAATTGTGCTTCTCTTTAAGTGATTCAATTCCGTTGCTAAATCTCAGCTCCCTCTCAAGCGTCTCTCTTTCTTACTGAACGATTATCACCATGATCCTCAATTATAATGTTAAAACTCAGCTGTCTGCTGCTGAAGGCATCATTTCCCCAGTAATTGTGTGTGAGAAGACTGCGGTAGAGTTGAATAGGAGTGTGTGTGTGTGTGTGTAACAGGCAGGCCTGGCTGGAGCAAGTGACTGCAGAGAGACTGAATGAACTGAACCGTCTGAGTAAAGAGGAAGCAGATCGCATTAATAAACTCCGGTATGACAGCGGCACCCTCATTATTATAGACAAGCAGTGGTTTAAAGAACTGTGCTGTGTTTAGTCAGTTCATTAAAATTAGATAATCCAACTCTCTTGAACATATTTTCAAAGCTAATGTCAGTAAATGCAATCAGTTTAAGTTTGTTAAATGGAATTTGATGTAATCTGGGACTGTGTGAAAAAAAATTCTGACCAGCATAGATACAGTGATTCTATGCTGGTCAGTTCTGTTAATCTGTAAAAGTAGTTTAGATCTCTAGTAATTAAGACTTGTGATACAAATTAGGCATTTTTCAGCATGTTGGTATTGATGTGTATTTGTATGTGGGTGTGGCAGGACCAGGGTTGGCTCTCCGACACAATGGGCGGAGAAAGCTGAGCAGGCTGCTAGGGAGAGAATTCAGCCATTGCTGGATCAAGCAAAGGTAAACACAAGCATCTGTTTTTTTGCATCTAAAACACAGACACTTATCAGTGCTTAAAATCCACTGGAAGAGAAAGTGTACTTTTTCCTCTGTATTTGTACATATTTCCTCTTCAGACATGCTGTGACAAGCTGCCGTGTGTTTACGTTGACATGGGTGTGAACACTGTCTCTCCGTCTATCAGTTTTTGTCTGTGTGTTGTACAGCAGGTGGTTGGAGCAGAAAGTGATGCTGTCAGACAACAGCTGAGGATTGCAGATAAGGTGAGAAACTCGCACTTTCTTTGACTCACAAATTTCCTAGATCAACACTGCAGCTTTTCTAGATCAACACTGCAGCTTTTCTAGATCAACACTGCTTTTCTAGACCAACACAGCAGCTTTTCTAGATCGACACAGCTTTTCTAGATCAGCAGCTTTTAAATGAGTATTATGAGTATTCAGCTGACAAAAATAAAAAAATGGGAATTACGTGTTTTAATATTTGTTTGCACTAAGAAATGACTTTAAATACAATAATGGATGCCACTGTACTTTGTTGTCTTGTGTTGTAAATGATTGCAGCCTGGAGTGATTGTGAATGAGCTGACCGAGACCGTTTTTGAGGATCTTTTGGAGGACACAGCTCGAGTCCTGGGGGCCACTGAGAGGCAACAGGTGGCTGAGACGGATGCTGAGAGGCGGCTGCAGGGCCCCACACTGGAGAGCATGTTGCTGAGGATGGAGGAGATGGAGGTCTGTTTGTGAAAAATGACATCACATATTTTAAAGTCATAGATCCACTATCCTGCAAAGTTTAACTCCACCTAATTAGGTACACTTGAACAATCCGACCAAGGCCTTCAGAATTACTAGAGCTAGAGGCAGGTAGGTTTGATTAAGGTTGAAGTGGATCCCAAGGGTTAGAGTTGCCCAGCCCTGATCTAGATAGTTTTCTTGTGATGTCATACTATCAAAGCAGTGATGTCACACAATGCGATTACAGGAATTGACTTCGATGCTTTACTTCATATCGTCACACTGAAGACAGATTCACAGCATTTGCACAACACATTCCAAACTCATAAAATCTGCCATTAGGAAGAAAATGTGTATTACCATTACCAGACTGAATGTAATTAATGGATAAACATTTTATGGACCTGAACCTTCCACAGATATGTTAGTTATATAGAAATATAGAAATATATTTACACTAGTTAGTGATTGCTGTCAGGATGTGAAGAGACTTTCAAGCAGCATAAAAATGTTTTTGGAAAAAATCTGCCCACCCTGCTTTCAAGATGAACTATTAATATATCTGAATCAATAAACTTGATTTTGTACCCAGAGAGACCAGGACGAAGTACGCCGACGTCTAGCCATGATCTCATACTCGGACCCTCTCACATGGGATAAAGGCAGAGGTGAGTCACAGGTCCCAGGTGGATCCTTTCCATTTGTCAGACAGAAAGACAGTAAGCTTGAAAACTAGTTTCAGCTTCTCTAACATTGAAGATACAGATATTTTTTGCCATGACAATGATGTCCACCAGATGGCAGCACATTCAAACTTCTTGTTTGTTGCAGATTCTCAAAGGAATACGTCTGGGTCTAGACCAGCCTCTCCTCAGCCAATTCGACTGACAAAGCCAGTCTTGAATGCTCCCAGCACAGCTGACATACTCCTGCAAAAGCCTGTGGAGACCGGGTGAGCGATTATCAGTTCTGACTGATTTTATAGCGTATTGAAAGATACGTTTGGATCAGTATCAATTTAATCAGTCTCCGGTTGACTTGCAGGGGAATAACACATTGGCAACATGTAACGGGCACTGTAATATTTGTTTGTTTAGGGTATATTCAGCAGCAGAGGAAAATCAAATTAAATCCCAAAATATTTGCCGGCTGTAATCCAGTGTCTCTTTCTCTCTCCCGCCCCCTCCTAGTGTAGTTCTGCCAGGAGAGAGCAGGAGACCGGTTTCTCTGTGCCTGAAGGTTTGGCAGAAGTGGTTGCTCACTAAATTAATGAGGAAAATGAAAGAATAAAAAGAGACGGTCTTGAGGGCACGAGAGCTGTCCAATACGAGAGGGGCATGATGGGAAATTTAGTGGAACAGGTTCAATAGATACATTAGAAGATTAAAATGCGTTCTCCTCTTCTGTCTCAATCCACATTGAGGTTCCTAAGCTCGGTATGAATGCAGTGTAAACTTCCAGCCTCGTCCCCGTCTCACTCGCTCCCAGTGTACGAGCACAATGTCTATACAAACTTCAAAGCACATCTCATGTCTTCTCTCAGGGCATTAGACTGATCTAACACCGGTACCTTCAAACCTTCCCAGCATGCATTCTGTCTGCAGCATTGTCTCTAGCTAGCAATAATCCTCACCTGTTTAAAAAAAACACATTTTGCATTTTTATTAAAGAGGGAGTTAGTGACAGCACAAAATATTAATTCTAAGTGCTGTAATACAGAATGCCAAAATTAGCTCGAACATTTCAGGGTAGAACAGTGATGTGGGCGTAATATTAACGCACATTAAACGGAGGAAAAAAAAACTTAATGGATGTGGAGGCATTTGCATACTAATAAGATACTGTAGCATATGTAGTAATGTAGGATGCATGCACACATAGTCACATATGATGTGTGACTATGTCGCTGGCCTTTCACAGTGTCGCTAGTCTCAATCTGATTGGCTGGCTTCTGTGTAACTTTCAGGTGGGAGGCGGCACAGGCTGTGTGCTGATTGGCTGGTTCTTTGACAGAATAAGTGATATGGATCAGGCTTCATGCCTAGTTATGCGAGACTAGTGCATACATCTCTGTGCAATTATTTACAGACCCAATGATGAGTTAGAAGTATCATGTACATAGATGACAAGATTCTTATTGTGGTGCTTAGTCATCGTTTGTTAGAGAGCCTGTGCTTTTCCTGTTGTGGATGCCAATAGGCTCTCTGCACTGTCATTGTACACTACTGCAGGCTTGGGCATTTGTTCACTGGTCTCAGGTCAGTGGGCACCATGCTTCACTGGCTCTGCTTTTATGCTGGCTGGCAGCCTGTTTCATGCATTTTGTCAGTATAAGAAATGGAACACTCTTCAATCTGGCACCGTTGCAGATAAAAGAGGCGGCGCGCCGTAATCCTTTTAGAATAATATTTGTGTTGCCCCATCTCTGGATGTAAACACACTTCATCAACATCGCTGCTTTGACAGGTGGCCGTCCCAGAAAGAAGTTTTGGCTGGAGCCTCAACCGCGAGTTTACACGCGCTAATGTAACACAATGTCTTAGTAAAACTGCTCTAGAATTTACTGACTCAAAAGGACCTCAAAATAGGTCACTTATTCCATTACAGACAGTGCCCATGCTGCTCATTCGAAGACAAAACATTTAAAATGACCTTTTAAAATCATTTTAAGCCCTATTTGGCATTCTATTCTATAAAGTGCTTCTTTTCTCTCTCAGTTTATTCTCCCAAATAGTCCATGGAACTCACAACGAACCTTGTTGTCGTGGGCTTGTGAGAGTCACGCTTGCTTTGAACCTGTTTATATTTTCCTCATCCAGTCACTGATGCTGACAGAAAACACTGGCTTTTAAATGTCACTGCACTCGGAGACTTCTCCTCGGTCTCTCTTAAGCCCGTGTTGGAACATGAGCAGTGACTGAGGCTACAGTTAAGTTCCCTCTGGAGAAATGCCATGAGGAGCTCTCTTTGTCTGTTAGTCAGTGCAGGGACGGAAGCTATACCAGCTCTGCTGGCAGTTATCCAAGAGAGATTCCGAAGGAAAACTTCACTAGCCATTCTGACGTATACTTCCGGTTTACATGTGCATGTTCAAGCTATTGTGGCTGTAGAGAAAAGTATCGTCAGGATTTGATGTGTTAAGTAATCATTAAGCAGAAGCTTTAATACCAGGCGGTTAACAGTACATATTACTTTAATATATGGACAGTGGCGGCCATTTTGAGGCTCAAATCTCTAATCTTTGCTCAATCTGTACCTGCTTGAAACACTACGCCACATCACCCCATAGCCGTTAATTTAACATTCACCACTCGAACTATGTTTAGGAAGTAGATTTTTTTCTGAAGACATTACTTGAAGATCCTCATCTGCCAGGAACAGTTGCCAGCTGGTCAGCAATTATGATAGTCTGTTTCTTTGACGTGGGCTGTGGCTGTCGCTGAACGCTTTTCATTTTTCCCAACTAATCCGTCCAAAGTCAGAGTTTAAAGTATATCAGCGTTTATCCTTCTGTCTGAGTATGATTACAGATTCGCACTTGCAGCTCGATCAAGATATTAAACTCTTGTTGGCAAAGAGTTAATTTCGTGCCCCGGTTACCATCTATCCACTCTGCTGTAATGAGACTCTGTCATTTATTTTCTCTGCCTCCATCATTAATTCTCTACTCGTGTTACTGTTATACATTAAACTGGTAATTTAAAATCACCCTAATGGCTCGATCAAACTCTCATTGGGAGTTTTACCTCCATTTCTGTGGCTTATTTACATCAGAATGGACGATTATTGGGCGGATGTGACCGAGAAAGATAAAACTCCTGGAAAATGAATTATTCAAAGCATTATGGTAATGACCTCAGCTTTTAGTACAGCAGCTAAAGGCCAAGGCCGGATAGAGGATTTATGATGTGAAACCAGTAAAAGTTTATTTCGGTATGAAATGTGCCACTGAAGGGGACGGAGTCAGAGGCTGTGCATCAGTGTAAAGCGAGAACTCATAGGAGGTGATTTGAAAATTGGGCCAATATGCTAATTGGTTGTTATTTGTTGTCTAATCTTTAATTACCTGTGCAGAGTACACATACAGAAACACTGCAGGGTTTGTAATTAGCACACGCAAACATACCCACACAAACCGAGCAGGGTTTTAGCTTGACTGGTCATGAAAAAGCAATG
>JAZGTI010009902.1:0-18284 GCA_036877585.1 Botia kubotai
TGCCTGGTAAAGTCTTCCGGCTGGTTTCCCAGACAGAGATTAAGTCTAGTCCAAAAGGATTTTCAACAGAGAATCACAATCCACAGTACAATTTACTCCATGACAATCCTTCCCTGAAAAACTGCCCAGAGGAGTCAAGACCGTACTTCGCCTTGTTGGACGCTCTGGTCTATAATTGAAAAACAGAATTAAAGCTGAAGTGCATAATTTTTGTGCCACTAGCATCACCAAACAGAATTGCAAAAATAATGATTGCATTTGAACAGGTTTCCTGAACATTCCCCACTATCCATTGGTTGGCCAAAAAGATAGCCCCGCCTCAAACTTATGCCATTGGTTATGCCAGTGCTGCTGCAACAGGCTGGTTGGGATGCTCAAGCAAATGCTCAAACAATGTTTTGCCAGTGTTACAGTGTTTATACCTTTTGAAATCAACCTACACATGATTGTCTGTTTTTGTCTCTGCATATTAAACTGGTAAAGGAGGACAAATTTTAACATGGGAAAATTTACACTTTAGCTTAAAAAAGGAGAAACTCACATCTCTCCCCTGTGAAATATTGTAAATATTAATTCAGTCATTTTATTTGTTGGCAAACAACTTTCACTGTTACAACAAATATTAGTTATGAGTTCATTCAGTTTAGAATGCATATGAAAAGAATAAATAATAATTTCATTGATATTGTAATAATATTGATGATAATAACAATAGAAAAGGTCTCAGTGCCGATCTTATTCTTTTCCAACCCTCTCAAAGAACGTACATATTTGATCTGTTGAAAAATAAAAAAATAAATCACAGGAATAAATACGCAGTCAATTTTCTTAGGGTACGTTAACAAGGGATAGATGTGCAAGCTACAGGGGGAGTCTCAGTTTGAGAACAAGTAAACAGTAGTTTTTAGAAACCGACCTTTTCAAGGTTGTTGCCATACCACTCAGCTTAAGGTCCTATCCACATAATCTTCATTTATGCAGTTATGTATAATTGTATTTGTTTACACAGGCTCCACTTGGACAGCATGATTTTAAATCATGCTTTCTCCAGTCCACACATTTATTTGTAAATTCAGCTGGACTTAGACCAGATCAATTATTTCAATACATAACCCACTTACTTTTCACAACCCCTTTCCTTCTTTAACTGGCAAAACAAACTTTAACTTTAGAGTTAGATACCATTTTGTAGCCTGAGAACTTATTTTGTCTAGATACAATGAAGTCCAATCAAACTGTATGTTTGGAACTCCAAAATGCTGAAATTTGTCAATCTAAAAAGGACAAAGGACAATTTCTGCTTTTAGATATGAAGGGTGACGTGTTCAAGGGTAAGCGCTCTACAATGCTCACAGCTTTACAGCATATTTGACAGTGCTGTGATCCTATGTGTAAGAGATGTCAATCACAGAACAGTCAGTTCCCTAGAGTCTCTTGAATATAATCAACACAGTGAGAATTAGAATGACAAAATGTTGCATTTGGGAAAAGAGAAAGCGATGGTCATCCTCGAAAACAACAGAACTTTGACAGTGTTTTTTTGAGTGTATGTGTGTACATGTTGATAAGTGTGCATGTGTGTTGCGTGGTAATAAGGGATAGTATTTTAAAGGACCAACACAGCATTGTGGGATTGGTCTAGTCTACAAAAACACATACAAGGGGCAAAATATGTCAAAAACATGAAACGCTCATATGCAATATCAGGGATCTGTACATTTTGCATGGAAATTTGTTCCATTTCTTTGTAATTTGTGAAAATTACCTTGCAATTATCGAGATTATTACAGAAAAATAAACATAAGAAAAAGATATGTCCTTAGTCTTTACGATTAGATGCGTTTTTTGATTTAATGCTCAGAAACAAGATCGGTGCCAAACAAGAAGGAATGTGTGTACAGAGAACAATAGAGAAGTCTAGAGAATTGTGGGTAATGCAGTTTGATACAATAGAATAGTTCCGAGTCTGGGTTGGTGGTCTCATTATCATACACAGTCATCTAAAATGGCAGCTAGTTGTTCTGCAATCTGTTTACACACTCTCCACACTTTGCAGTAATCCATTGTGAGCTTTGAGGAGAATCAGACAGCTGTTGCATGACGGATTTTGTAGAGGCCTTTCTGGATGTTAAGGAGATATATGCAAATGATCCAGGGAGGGAAAAGTTTGTCCGGCTTAAATTCACATCTCCTAATTGACTAGCGTGTCATGTCTGTGAATAAAATCCACAAAAGTTTTATTCAACAGATCAGTTTCCAAGGAGATTCACAAGAAAATGTCCACGAGACCTGCCTACGCATTGTAGTCCACGTTTTAGCGTAGGAATGAGTTACTAGTTACGGTTACTGGTTCTAACTGGAACAGGATTTTGGTGCAGATTGGTACAGGATACTTGTATTTACTGAAATCGGGGGCTATCTGAAATCAGTCTTTCTAGGGATCTATCAGTGCATTAGGTAGTGTATCCCATGCCTTGTGCATTGTGTCACACATTCACACACACTGGGTAAGAATGTGTGTGTATGTGTAAGTGTCTATAGGCTGGTGACCAGCTGTGAGGGGTCTGGTGGCTGTTCTTCAGGCGACGAGTCTTCTTTCTCAGGTGGGCCGATAAACCCGTCACTGCCCCCCCGACCCATCTGATAGTAGCTCTCCAGTTCTTGTATGTGGTTCCTAGAGCCCAGGTTCGGCATGCTCTTATAGTACACATCATCTGTCTCCATAACGACCCCTTTGCCATTTTCCAGGTGCAGCTCGCTCCCCTCTTCCTCCTCACCGTCATCATCCTCATCATCTTCGTCGTCATGGAGACCGTTGATGAGGTCATCAGTGCCATGTGGGAGGTCAGTAAGAGTGGGCATGCTGGTATAGAGCGAGTCTCTGAGAGGGGAGTGTGTGTGTGCACGGGGAGTGTGTGTGTGCGAAGAGTGCGTGTCATTAGGAAGTAGTGGAAAGAAGCTCTCGCTGTTCTCCTGCGGCAGGCGCCGATGGGCTGAAAACGTGTGCAGGGGGGCGTGGTTTTCTGGAGGGGGTGGTCTTGGTGGGAGGAGTGGTGCTTGTGACTCCTCCCTAATGAGCTCCAGGCTTAACCCACCCCCATCATCATGCCGGTGAAAAGCTCCGGGGTTATCTAGCAGCATGACGTCATCCTTGGCGATGGAAGATGACCCTGTGACCCCTCCGTTGGCCAGGTGGTTATTGAGTTTATTGGTTAGGGTCCCCTGGTGAGCCTTTCCTTGTCGCTCCTGAGTGTTCAGGTATGATGGAGCGTAGTTTGCTGTCAGCTCCTTCAAGATCTTTTTCTCAAGCGTAGTTGGTGGTTCGCTGCCACGGGAACTGTAGGTAAGGTAATCACCTGCTGCCACACCGTAGCTGTTGCCATGGTTACCGTTGAGCGGCAGCGTATCCATGACGCTGGAGTCTCGTGCGTTATTTAGTATGCCCTCTGAAAACACAAGAAAAATAAATGTGTCAACTAACGAAATTGTAAGCGCTTCAACCGAAGCACGTGGGTAACCTTATTCTCAAATGAAACTAAAATTGTAGCACATGTACAGTATGCTTGCAAAAACATTTCTGAATATATATACATAGATGCTATCAAAATGGATATTAACTTTACTCTTATCAAGAAACTGATGAATACAGGAGGGATGCAGATTTAACAGGGGAGAGGAAGGAGAGGCATGAGGAGAGAGAAAGAGATTAAAGATGAGAGAAGCTAAGGAGAATATATTATAAAATGTGCTGTTGTGAAAGTAAATGAATCATACTTGAATCTCTGTAGGAGGCTGCAGAGCCGCATGAAAGAAGAGAGAGAAAAAGACAGAGAGAGAATGATTACACATATAAATGCTTATGGAACATGTCCACAAAGAAAGAGGAAGAAGTATTCGATTCAGCTCAGACTGTAACAGGTGTTAGTGACTAATGTTAACCTGCTGAGTTTAGGACATGTACATTTTTTATTTTATTCTGCAATAAAAATGGCAATTTTCAACAAATTATTAAACAGAACAGATGAACACAAACAACACAAAAAATAATTGAACATACACGAGAAATATGTAAGCAGGACATCACTGCTAACTCTGCATTGTCTACTTAATATTTAAAGCTTGTGTATATAAAAGTGTGTATAAGTGTTTCTCTCGAAAGCCCTATCAGGACAGTAATTGTTTGGGGACTAGAAGTAATTTTAGCATTTATAAGCGCTAGTCACTCTGTGTTATTGCTGTCTGAATCAGAAATGTCAGAAGTGTTTCTTCCCCCTCAACCCAGGAGAAAATTCCAGGTAGAATAACCAACAGCGTTGTGTCATAATATTCCCACCCAAATTGACTCTTTCAAAAAAAATTTAAAAAACCTTTTTGACCACTGGTAATGCCACAAAGATAAAGCTTCGCACTGCTCAGATGACACTGTACCAGCCTTTAAATTCTTCTTATTTCACACATAAGTAAGTATGTAACCACAACAACAGGCTTGTGTTTGTCTTGGACACTGCTCTAAAATCTCATTCCTGTTTGTGCATATTCAAATATGGCAAATAAAGCTGTATTATGTCACGTTTGACAACAAACAGAATTCATGTTTGATTCCATACACAACTGCTTCTCATGGGTCTCGGAACTGACTAGAACAATTTGGATGTCTAAGTGTTTTCTGGAATTTGAACCCCTAATCCTGGCGTTGCTGGTGCTGTTTAATTTTCCTTAAATAACTACATACATTTCAGTCTGTTACCCACACAAAGCTACTAAGTGGTTTCATAAGACTAGGAATACAGTACCAAAATCACCTAGACTGCTTTTATGGCACTTTTTTGTTGCTTTTTTTGCAACAAAAATCTTGTCAGCATCTTCCTATCACATTCATTGAATGGTAAACATTTTGCTAAACTTTGGATTCCAAATAAAGGCACAATGAAACATTATGATGTTGTGTAAACAATGACAGAATTTTTGTGACAGGAGTCACTACTGGTGATAAAGTTTGTGAATGTGTACTGCAAGCAAGGCAAACCTTGTGTGTTGAACATGTTGGTAGTAGGGTTATTGTACACAGCAGACTCTCCCAGCAGTGTGTTATAAGGATTAGTGCCATGAGGACGTAACAGAGCATTGGAGATGAGATGGTTAGCCATGGTACCTACAATACCCACACACAAAGTGAGAGAAAGAAAGAGAGATACAGGAAAAGAAAGTTGAAAGAGGACAAAAGGAAAGAGCAACAAAGAGACAGAAAAAGACGTACAATATACAGTTAGCATGATAAAGACGACAAGTCTGTAAACTTGTGTTTACACAGCTGTAAACATTGTATCATAGTTGGTTTGGGTGGAAAGGAATGCAAAACCTCCTATGTGGAGTGAAATATCAGTAAAGAACTCAGCACAGACAATGTTTACGTTGGACAGCTGTTGAAAGTTGGACATTTCATCCCATCGTGACCTGTCAGTGCGATTAGATTGGGAGGGTTTTTCCATGACTTTAGCGCTGATGTAGCTTGAAGATCCATGTAGCTTGAAGTTTGGTTTTCAAAACTCACATACTTTATTTACACAGGACGGTAAAGACAAAGGAGCTCAGAGGAGCAAATCATATTAGCGTTTGGACGTAAGGCTGGCTTTGAGATTAAGCAGGACACACACACACAAACACATACACACTTAGATGTCTAATCCACTTGAACTGTAAGATCAATGTCAACAGGGCAGAGAGCTGTTGTACGGCCATTCCTGAATGTTCTTTAGTTCTGTTGAATAAACGGACATGCACTCATATATAGACACCAAGGTTGGATCGATGCCAATATTTTGCTTCAGGACAATACCAGTCTCTGGTACCTCAGTAATGACAATGAATCAATTCTTTAGGTAACAAATGAACAGCCTCGGGCCGCTGCTGAAATAAATCCAATGTTTCAATGGAAATAATGTAGAATTATTTACTAATTTGGATGACACATGTAACATAATACACAGCATACAGGTAGATGTCTGCAGCTGTGCAAAATTACATCTTTCCCTGCACTTCACTTACATATGTAACAAAAATCTTCTCATCAATTTTTGTACAAAAATGCAAATTTTTATACTTGTTGAGCTTTGCTGATTAAATTAAATTCTGCCATACAAAGAGAGCAAATGACTTTCTATTTGTAAAACATTTAATCTGGATTTCATTAACTGTATATATTACGCATAGAATAAAACAGTTCCAATGAAAAAACAGGAAATGTGTAAAAGAAAACAAATATTTAATGAGTAACGCACATTATCGCTTCACGTCACACCATCTGAACTGACAAATTGTGCTGCCACATTGTCATCCGAGTCAGTTAACAAAATTTGCACATTCATTATAACATGCTACGGTATTTTTTTAAATATGTGGCACAACTCTGACAAACACACATTATTTTTAGAATATATTGTTCTTCTGTCTCATACCAAAGATTTTTACAATTAACATAAGTGTGTCAAGTGTGTCATAATTTAACTTATTAACTCATTAATTAAAATGTTCCTTTGTTCTCAGCAGATTTAGACTGGATCTGATTTGTGTGTGTGTTTAAACCAGATTCTCTTTGTGTCTGTACATGTAAAAACAGTCAATAAACCCTGTGTGCATGTGTGAACATGGATGCATGTTTGCATGTGTTTACCTCTGTTGAGAGTTGCTGAGCTGTTCATATCAGCAGTGATGAAAGATGACTCTGACTGCTTCCTGACAGTGTCATTCCACATCCTGCGAATACGACTCTGACAACACAAGAGGAAGGGGGGTTCAATTCATGACTTGTTCAGGTTCTGATTGAAGGGAATATTTTCCAAAGAAAGCAAACATGGCAGTAGAGTCTTATGAAGCAGTAATTGTCTTGTGTAATGTAGCTGAATGCAGCAAGCAGGCAATTCTTCTTTATATTATATCCAGAAATGCACCACTTCACCTTAACTGTTGTCTTGTATATTGCTGCAGAAGTCCATGTACTAAATGACTTACTATGAATATCAGGAAATAATGTTAACTTTTTGGGGGGAGCATTTAGCTAAGTGTCCCTAAATAGAATTAAAACGTACATTTGTAGGTGAAATTTGGAAGGATTTGAGGTAAGTTTAATTTTTAAATGTATAATTTCTGAATCCTTTAATACTAAACTAACAAGACTAAAACAGAATTTAACTTTCATCTATAATTTTGGACATATCTCACATATTGTGTTTTCAACACACATACACACCATGAGTATGAATTGCTTTCCTGTAGCTCAGTGGTTAGAGCATGGCATTAACAACATTAAGGTCATGGGTTCAACCCAGGGATTGCACATACTCATAAACAATGTATAGTATAATGCAATGTTGAAATAACTTTGGATAAAATGTCTGCCAAATGCGTTAATGTACATTAATAGTTTTTGTCTGCAGAATTATCGGTGCTGTATATAATGCTAATTGGAATATGATACTGAAAAGCTTTACAATTGCATTTGTGAACTGCAATGGGCTGAATGCTGAGATCATCATCTAAAATAATGCTGAATGTGAAACTGGGTCAGGTGGCACTGCATTCATCCATGAATGTGAGAACACCAGAGCTAAGTGCTTTCGGCACAAAGAATTAACAAGCTGATGACTGCATTGACCGTTAACAGGTTCACCAGTCATTGACCTAAAAAAATCATCTGAAATGGTTTTGGAGGATTGTCTGTGTATGCAGGGCTGACCTGTGGATTTGTGAGGCTCTAGACGAACATAAAAATGCTACCCACAAATATAAAATTGTCATGCATAAAAACATCCACAGAACTGGTGCAATTTGATAAGTAGAGGCTTTCTTTTGAAGAGAATAAAGGGTTATTTAGTGGAACGGATTCAATGTAAACAAACAACAACTAAGACATATCTATGCACAAAATAGGTCTAAGTTTGTAAGTAAGGTTTATAAAACTAATTTTGCAGCAATGTTAACAAAATCTGCAAATAAACTCAAATTGCATCCTTTCAACTTCACTGAAAAGTACATAAATATAAATACATAAGTAACTATATGTTTAAACTAAGTAACAATACAAAAAGACCCTTTTCATTTATGCTATTATTGTTTGTTGCCATTTTTAATTTTGTCATATGACATTTGTCATATGGTTTGTCAGTAACTCAGAGGTCCTGTTATTGTCCTAAGACCCCCTAGTCTTGGAGTAAAACTCTCTCGGAAGGTGCTCCTCCACCAAAAGGGTTTGACAATCCTGGCTTATAAGATGAACTGTATGTGTGAGGGTTACCTGTGAGTTGGTGGAATAGCGTCCAGGTGTGCGAGCCGTACTGGTCTTAGTCGAAGTGGAGATGGTTGATTCCACACTCTTCCCACTACAACAGTGTGTGCGGAGACACCGGCCGTATTCCTTTCGCACCTGCACACACATACACACAGTCACATGGTTAGGTAAACCAAGTCGATTTGTTTTCAGGGAAAAGTGTGTGCAAATGTTCACGCATGCCTGTGTAATTTTCTTATACAAAATCTCAGCCCATTCAGATCAGAGTATATCTGAGGGCAAAGGGCATATGAGGGCATATGTTTATAATGTACGCGTGTGCGTACCTACATTTTGGGGACAAATCTTTAGCCGATATCCTCAGTTGTAAAAACGATAGAAAAATAGTAAAAATGCAGAAGGTTTTCCATTAGGGTAAGGGTTACATTCTAGCATTTATAAGTCCCCCTATATAAAAACAATAAGTCTGTGGAATGTCCCTATTTAGATAACTAAGTAAATGTGTGCTATGTGTGTGCAACAGCAACGTAAACGTTCTTGTGGAATCCAATTAAAGTCTCATATCATTTATATGACTTCAATCTTTAGCATGCTGGATGACCCTCCAAATGCTATAAACCCAATAAAGAAACACAACAACACACCCAGTAACTCAGTATCACAACCTTTCCCCTTGCACCCTCAGTCCATTTTCAAACAACAGGAACCAAAACCTAATTGCTCAATTCAGAAAGCTAGACATAATAACAGTAATCACCAATATCAGCTCAAAACTCCCAGTTGTATTAGCAATAATACAGCTGTAATTGCTTTTTAATGTCGTTAACATGGATGCTATGTTATTGTTTGCGCAGCTGTTGAAAGAAAACTCTCAGAGATCAGCCAAATAAAATCCAACAGTTTGATTCCTCCGTCTGTATGGATGACTGCACATCCAACTCCACAAAGATCTCAACCAAACAGGCCTTAGATTTAAATCACTGCTGTCTCCACAAATCCCAAATAAGCCCAGATCAGTCCCTCGTTGTGTACGGAAAACAGTGTCTTGTGGGTTTTTGAGAGAATTGCACTAAGATACATTAGATATATAGATATACGTTAAAAATAGATTAAATCATCCACTTCAGGCATAAATGTTGCCAGCATGTATTTCCTTTTAATTAAAAAGGGAATTATGTTTTGGCTTCAAGGGTTGGGCAGTGGAATATGTAATCAAATTCCACAGTGCATTCCGATTCTATCCATCAGTACATGGACATTTTCACACATACACACATTATTTTCCTTTAATCAATACCTGATTTCTTCTGCAGCCAAAACGCACTGGTTTAATGTGGATATGAGCATTTTCACGCTGAATGACTCTGGAAGCAATCCACCAGTCGGCCGTCAGATAATTAAAAGGTTTAAAATCATGAGCAAAATAAATCTGATGATCTGAGGGTCTCTAATTGAGCATGCATGTGACATATGGCTTGATTAATAAGATCGTTACTAATGAGGGGCCAGTAAACCCTCCACAAAATGCCCAGAAAAAGGGTTAACCGTGTCTCTGCGTGTGTGTGTCTGTATATGAGTTGTTTGCATTACATATACTGTAAGGATGATTCTTCAACTGTTAAATGTCCCCTACTATGATTTTAAAGAAAAAATTACAGATTATCAATTATCGGATATATATATTAACATTGTAATTATGTAGATTGCACATTTTGTTGTGCCATGCTTACTGTTTTGACCTAGTCTCCTATGCAGACCTTCCTCTATATTAAAGTTTTACAATTTGATTTTGTTAATAAGTAATAAGAAGTAAAGAAGGTTAATTTAAATGTTATTATATATAAATAATAATTTAATTTAATTATCATACAAGTGAGAAGTGACAGGAGACCACATTTCTGCCAGGTGAACAGAGTGACAGTTAAAAGATAGAAAGAAATATTAATTTTTAAAGTATAAAGTGTCATTGCCAAACTGGTTTGAGAAATCTAAAAAATCTGATTTTTTTTTACATAATTTAATTGACTGCTAACTAACTTGTTGTGTTAGCGAGTCCAAGACTTATCTAACTTTTATTTCCAAAAGTGAAAAATGTCATTACAGTGAGACATCATTACCATCACGCAGAATTTCAAAAAGCCACTGACGGTTGATCAAGGAATTCAAGGCCATAATCACATTTATGAAGAAGTTCATTTTTCAAGATTTTAAGCAGCCAAAAGTGTCCCAAATGGAAGAATTACACCGACATTTAAAAGTTTAGAAACACAAATTATTTATTAATATCTTTTCCACATTATAGAATAATAGTAAGCTTATTAAAACTATGAAATAACACTAATGTAACTGCCTAGAAATTGAGTGATTTCAAAAATGATTTATTTGCATTTTGTCACACATTTTTTTTGTTTAAACATTTTTTATTATTATGAGTTTTAGATTAATAATTTGGTCCAAATCATCCACTTTAAAACATTTTTAAATAAATTTGTCATTTTCTACTGACAGAAATTAATATATAGGTACAATGTATTTTATATACAATATATACATTATATACATATATATTTTTTGCCTGAAAAATAATTTCAAACAATTTAATCAGCATCGGTTTAAACTTAAATTTTTAAGTTTAAAAATAATATTTCAGTCAAATGTTTCAAACTTTTGAACGGTAGTGTGTGTGGATCTATATATGTGTGTGTCTCTTACCTTCTTCTGCAGGATGCAGTGGAATATGAAAATGAACATTCCCTGCAGTGAGTTGAAGATGGTGAAGAGATAGGCCATGATCACTGTACTTTCATTGATATACATGAGCCCAAACGCCCAGGTTAAACCCAGCAGACAGAGCAAAGCTATGGCACCTATAACCCAAGACCTGAGAAAGACAAAAAAGTGCATAACTCTCTCACACGCAGCATTTCAAGTAATGGCCTTGGCCAGTTTTTATTTTCAAAGTATGTTGAAGTGTTGGCATTTTATGTGCCTGTATCTGTTTCCTTAGTTCAACAATAGCAGGAACATAAACTGTCTCTTAAAAGCATTATTCTACAACAGTCAAATGTCACGCTGGCTCCAGTCATAATGTCTGGTAGTCTGTACTTAGCACTCAGACTCGCACCCATTTAGTGATGTCATTTACTCTTAGGGTCACACACAAACACACACGCACACACTAACGCTTAAAATTTAGACTCACACATATTCAGCCTGAAACCCATTTATACTGTGAACTGCGCTAATGTGACAGGCTAATGTTTGGCACTGAAGCAGGATGATTAGAGAGAGAGAGCAAGAGAGAGAGAGAGACATACAAACAGAGGGGGGAAAGACAGACAGTAAATTTTAAGAGGAGGATAATATAGAGACAATAAATAAGTATTATTGTTTCCATCAGAGACAATAATATTAAATACATAAATAGTAGCAGATCAATATGGAAAGACTGACAGACAGATAGAAATATTGATTGTGAACAAACTTGGAACACACACTAATGAAGATTTATAATTATATGTTGATTTTAAATAGCCAAGTTGGAGACTTGATTAAATCAATTTAACATTCAGAGTCAATCAAACAGTGAAGGAACCACACAGTTAAACACTCCAATCAGAATGCAGCATTCAAAGAACTGGCACACTGATTGGCTGGAGACCCTTACCAGTGACTATCCGTAATAAGTCAAGCCTCAACAGAACGCTGAAATATGAAACAGAAAGAAGGATGGAAAGGAAAAAAACAACAAAGAAAACAGACAGATGAGGCTGATGAATGATTCATAAACATTATAAATAAAACAAACTCAAGAAATGGAAAACACAAACCAATAAAATGAAAACTACTTATGGTGATGACAATGTTGGTGAAATGTGGATTTTCCTAGTCATCAAAATTTTACATAAATGCATGGATTGTGATCACTTTAGAAAATTAAACAAATAAACAATGTGCCCTTGCACTATTTTGACAAAAGGAGAGCTGTATAGGGTGGGTGGGGCTAAAATCCCAGTGGCCAATTATCTTGCAAGAGCTGAGCTACTCTATTCTATGCATGTCAGCTCTAGCTCTTTGGTTCTAATTTGTGCTGAGACTGCATTTCTGACTGAGACAGACTTTCTAACTTTAACTTCAGACAAACATAAAGTTTATTAAATCGGCCATCTTGTCTCCTGTGCTGGGAGAGCCATTTCTTTAAATACATTAAAACAGTCCTTTACTGACAAAGAGAGTAATAGAACCAGGATCATGGCTAGATAATGGCACTAGTACTTTGTAACTATGTTGTGAAGATAGATTGTAAGAAGAAAATCTGCACTACGGATCCTTTTTTATGAGACATAAGTTTATAAGGTTTATGAGAGTGCATGGTTGCCATAGACACCAATATTTGAATTCATGCAAGTGCAGAAATGAGGAGATATCTTCGTTTTTTATTTGCTTATTAATATATTTTTTGTTTGTTGTTTAGGCTTATATTTGTTTTGCTGTTGGTATTACTTGGTAAATCAAAGAAAAGAAGGGAGATTATACAGCAGCTATTATATTACACATATTTTGTAAAACTCCGCAAACATACAAACGTGTACTTCTACAAACGAGTTTCAGGTAAATAATATCAGCTCTGCCCAGCTCAGTGTTTCTCAACAGGGCCTGGGCACAGTAGGGGGCCTCAACAAAAATCCAAGGGGGCCCCAAGATTGCTTAAAATTATTTTAAAAAAGACAAAACAATAATTAAAATAACCCAACTACTAAATAAATATATTTTTTAGTGTGTTAGTTAGTGTTCGGTTAGTGTTTGGATCTTTCTAGTTATGCCATACTCTTGATTATTTTATTTTTTGAATAGAAATTTTGGTTGGGGAATTTTCAAATATTGTTGTGGAACAAAAAGAGGTCTTGAAGTCAAAAAGATTGATATGCGATCCACTGGCCTAGCTTAACCCTTGTTTATCTGTGAGACTGAGCTGGGCCAATATGACTATCCATGCAGAATGCTAAAACTGCAGCAGAAATTGTGCATTTGGGTCACAGATTTCAACAGTGACTCTTTAGCATGTGTTCCAACATCAAATAGAATAATCAATTGCTAAAATATGCTAACTAACCTAGATTCAGTATCTACTGCCTGCCAATGGGCTGCAGTAGATAGATGAACCACACTGCACAGTAAATTACACACTTTCTAAACCAGCACATTCCTGGCTGCATTTCAGTAAACCCTGATATGCCAGCCCCATACGCCCCAGCTCTCTTAAAGACGATGCAGAATTTATTCGCATAAACAGCACAGGGAATGTCACTTAAGTGAAGTTTTTTATTATTTAACTGTTACTGATTTGATCCCATAAGAACTTAAGGATCAAGGAGATAGTGACAGATGCAAAACGTTTTAAACTGTGACTAACTTTAGACAGGCACTTTGTCTTCTCATTTAAACACCTCTGAGAAATGGTCAGGTATTAAAGGACAATTATGTGTTTAGCGAAAATGAAGACCGTGGCGGTGCAAGATAGAAAAACAAAGCACACACACGCATTGAAATGCAGAATAAATGTCTTACTTGATGTTGTCGAGGCAACCGGAGTCTGGTTTGAGAATCGCAGTGTGGTGAAACATCTTATAGAGGGCAATACCGAGGAAAATAACATTCAGCTGCAAAACAAAATAGCATAAATTATAAGCGCATGCAGAAACTGCTTAAGGTTATAAATCAAAGTTTCCACACCTGTTGACCAATGAATTTTCATGACCTTTCCAGTCGTTTGTAATTACTGCAAACTTTTTTAGAAGAAAATCGTTTTATTAAGATTACTGGGGCTTTTGTATGAATCCTTGGAATGAATAGATTAACATTTAGCACAACAGTGACCTAACCAGCCATGACATGCTGAGTAGCCCCGCCCACATCAAAGACTCATTGGACCAAAACCCGCACCTCATGTAATAATCAAATATGGACAAGTAGAGATTGGTTGTGCAGCCTGGGAAACATTCAATACTGGATATTGACAAATCTCTCAAGCTCCACAGAGAAAACCACCCAAAGCCTCCCAACTAAGGAGGAATCAGAAGGTTTTACATTCTGTATGCAGAGGGAACTTGCTGCATTTTTTTGGCTTTCAGTGTGAACATATGAAAGCAAATGAAATTACAATTAATTATATTATAATTCCCTGATATTTCCAGGTTTCCCATGACCATGGTAACCCTGATAAAAACGTATAAACAGACACAACAAACATAGAACGCAAACACACCCTCTACACACACTCTCTCTATATATAGCTGTGGAAAGGGTAGGTGGTTGGAGATTCTCCGGCAGTCTTGTGGGGTGATTGTGACTTTAACATAATTGGGGAAATGCCCTCGACAGACCATTATCTGTGTGTGGGTGTGTGTGACAGTGTGCAAATGGATTTGCTCTATCATTCTCTAAAACTTCTGGGTGTGTGTGCTAAACTTACCATGATGATGAGAGTAGCAGGCCCAATAAAACTCCAGATGAAGTATGTATCTAACCTTAGCCAACAGCTGCAGAGAGAGAGAGACAGAGATACATGAGATATTGAATGAAAATTAACTCCAACCCACTCCAATTAAGATCAAAGCATTATCTGTTCAGGTTGTAGGAAGAAATGTTCACACATTTGTTCTGCTGTTTGGATCATATGCAAGAGCTCATTGCCAACAGAACATTCAAAACCTAAAGGGGTGATTGACAGTCCAGAGATGAATTATTAAATTTTTCATCTCTGCTTTACTGCAATCACCTCTACAGCCAGCAGGAACTAAAGCATTGCTGTTTGAGTGTGTGTGTGTGTGTGTATTCTAGGCCACCAACATAGTCACACATGCTCCCTCTTTAAAGAACAGATACCATATGCTAGAGAATGCAGAAACCAAATAGGATTATAAATATTTCAGGAATTTCAATTCATGTGCACTGGGATTAAGCCACGCAGACATGCTCTTTGTTCTATATTTTAGCTCTTGTCAGGTTGTCACTGTTACCGCCATGTCTGCCATGACAACATCTTATTTTATGCTTCTCCTCAGCATGGGGACATGATCTCTATGTTTCCTATCCAGATGCATAGGAATGATTTAAAAAGTGAGGGGGATATTATGACGAGTCTTTGAAAACCATTGACCGTCAGCCAAAAATGATGGAACGGATATAAAAAATTTCTAAAAGTGGCACAAACATGTTTCCCCTGCATAACGATTCCCGCATCTTTGTTTACATCCCCACGACTGGCCCAGGTTAACAGGACTCGCATAAAAATAGTGTTCCTCTCGCTTCAACACATTTTTATTCTTATTTTTAAATGAGTATGACCTATTTCTGTGGTCTGCTGAGACTGCATGCTTGAGTGACCACCATTTATTCATCCGCCACATTCAGCGTCTCATCTTTAAATGATGATTTTTGCTGAAATATTTATTTGGAGAGAACATCCCTCACGGCTGCGTCTGGCCACTAACTGCAGTAATGCCAACTGAATAGTTTTCTTTATGAATATGAATTAGGGCAATTTCACTA
Source organism: Botia kubotai (assembly GCA_036877585.1). NCBI lineage: Eukaryota > Metazoa > Chordata > Actinopteri > Cypriniformes > Botiidae > Botia > Botia kubotai. The sequence continues at coordinate 15,836 of JAZGTI010009902.1, forward strand.
GTTTATCCGTTTCAGGACTTCCGAACACAGACAATTTTAAGTATGACAAACACTTGATCTAATGTGTTTGGCACTGGCAGAACATTTTCCTGGAGTGGAAAGATGACGGATTTATGATTTTCTCTGCTCGCTGATCAGAAATTTGAACACAATTCAAAAGGTTTTATTAATGAGACCATAACAGGCCCATAATCAAAGAAAATCCATAAAGAGATCTCTTTAATATTTCACAAGTTTATCCTAGACAGAAACAAGATGAAATGGGGAGCAAACATAGGCATTTGCTGACTTAAATTGATTCAGACTTTTCTTTTGAAAAACAAAATTGGTTTCAGAGAAGATCTCAATAATGTCTCAGACCGCTCAGCCAAAGTGCAGAAATTTTAATGGCAACATTTCTCATTTGATTCTTCAAGGACCAAGTAGTCTGGAATCTGCTAAAATCGTAATTTACTAGCTCTGTACTCTTACTGTATGTTAGAACGCCTGAGACAGTTGATACTTAAATAAAACATGAGAATGCCATTAAGTCTCCTGAGCTATAAAAAATAATGTCTATACAGTTGTTTCTATAATGAGTCTAATGGGTCTATACTGTCAAAATTATTAGTACACTAGTTTTAGATTGTATTGCTATTAAACAGAGGAGCTTTTTGGGTATACTTGTAGTTAAGCATGTCTTTGATTTTATTTATATTTGGGACATTTAAAGAATCCAGGAAATAATTACATGTGTTTTGAGTCAGGTTATTGGTGGTCATAAAGTTATTTGCCACAGAGCAGATGTGTTTTAACCAAAGCCACTTTTAGGGCACTAATTGCGGAGCCATTCGCCCTGGAGCGGTCCTCTGTGAAGCGTCTCGCTCAAGGGCACAATGCTAATAGAGCAGGTCTGTGATCTCATTCTCCATTTCCTGTGTCACTAATTCCAGAGATTGAACCTGCAATCTTCTGTTAACAGCCATAATCCTTAACCACTAGGTAACACTGTTCAAAAGAAGGGAAACGTCCCTTTGCTTTGACTTCAATGGATGTAGGCCAATGTAAACGTCTAAATTGGAAGCAGAAAGAAGCAGTTAGGGAATCCCGCTAATCATAAAGTGATGTATTGGCCAGGCCCAAAATCGCGGATAATTGGCCATTTTGAGATTGGCGGCATTGGCAGATAGCCATTGGCCGATTAACAGCAGGGTTGCACCCACCTTGTGTTACAAAATTAGTTTAGCATCTTTGTCAACTTTCTGTCAACATTTAATGTTTTGTCAACATTTATATCAACACTGCACAGGCCATCATTTTTATCAAAATGATAAAAATCTATTTTAAAAATCACTAATGTTTTCTTTCAATTTTTCAACCTAGTTAAGTTTATAAAACTATTTATAAACTTTCTTCTGTAACTGTCACAGAGCTACATTATAGCTACGACTTTTCAGCTATTATTGCAAATTCTAAACAAATGATTTGTTCTAAATGAAAAATTTTTGAAAGATTGAAAGATTTTTGCTAAAAAAATGTAATGTATAAAATTTTGTTGGACTAGGGGAAATAGAACTGCATGGTATCATCATCAGTCATATACTCACACTCTTTCAGTTCCGTAGCTTCGGTAGTCCACAGCAGCAGACACTGCCACTATAACAGCCGGCACTCCGTATCCGGTGAGATAAAAGTACTTTGTGCGTGAATACTCGCTCTCAAACACTTCCACCAGCATGATGTACAGCTGCACGCCTTCCAGAAACATCCATGTGAATGCGGCCAAAAAGAAAAAATGCAGGAGGGCCGCGAACACAGCGCAGACAATCTGTAATAAAGACACACACGCTGAGCACAAATGGGCCCGAGCGTTATCTACACAGTATCTGTGTGATCTGTGACTTGATGCTTTGAGTATTAACTGTCTGTTCTGTTATCACTCCAAAAATTTCCCGAAGGATTTCCAGCATTTTATCTTTGTCATTTTCCATTTGTCTTTGCTTCTCCTTTCCATCTCTCCTATTTCCCTCTCTAAGGACACAACGAGGTTTTTGTTATTAACGGGAGGTCAAAGACCCACTCCATTTCTGTAATTAACAAGAGTCAGGTGCCCAACTTAACGACTTGAGGAATTGTGTGTGTTCTGCAATAAATCTTAAACCCTTCCAGTGTGTATATATGGGATTTTTTGTGTGAAACTTGGCCTGCATATGGGGGGGTGTATGTGGGGCATACAGGCTGGTCGGCACGGTTGATCCCAGTGAGGAAGAGCGTTTCGGCAATGAAGAGCGAGATGCAGAGGTTCTTGTGGATGGTGTTCCTGTCACTTTGGAGACCACGGAAAAAACAGAAGGTGAAGATGCAGATGAGCAGGCAGACCAGAGACAATAGGATTCCCACCCATGTAATGACGTCCAACAGCAGTTCATGCACCTGGCCGGCCTTCTGAGAGAGAGAGAGAGAGAGAGAG